>CAJNIZ010003745.1:8470-22938 GCA_905231905.1 Symbiodinium pilosum | reverse complement strand
CCTATATAAACCCCTTTTAAGGAGTGTAGACCCCTAAACCTTATAAACCCTATATAAAGGGGGTTATATAATCCCTTATATAACCCCCTTTCAGGAGTTTAGACAATAGCTCATATGCCCGATGCCCTGTGAGAGGATCGGCTGCGGCCCTCCGATGCAGAAGCACTACTGTCTTTCCTGACCGCCCCGAACTCAGAAGTGCTTGATTAAAGGAGCTAAGGGGGTTATATAGGGGATGATTTAGGGTTATATAGGGGATTATTTAGGGTTATATAGGGGATAATTGAGGTTATATGGGGGATTATTTAGGGTTAGGGTTTAAGGTTTAGGGCTTGGGGTTTTGGGCCTAAAGAATTAGAATGGGGTTCGAGGGAATACGTTGGAGTTTAGACTATACGTAGGGTCTGGGTTCAGGGTTCGGGCTTTGGGGCTTGGAGTTGGAGGATGCTTGGAGTTTTAGGGGTTAGGGTTTGGGCCGGATGAGTGGGAATAGGTTTCGATGTGTTTCTATTGGGTCTAGGCAGATTTATCCAGGTTATCAACATGCTGATTGCTGCATGGGAAGACTTTTGCGGGACTGCAATTGTGGAGGCATATAAAACTTGGAAAGTAGAAGACAGTTGTCAGATCTACTTAAACTCCAGTGTCTTGTAGTCATACAAACATGAGGACTGTCCGGCAATTATGATGGGTCATCATTCAGGTGCCTATCTTAGAAAGCAGCAGATCTATCCAGCTATCTCTGAGGTTTACACATTTTGGTCTCTACCCTCTCAGTACTGTAGCCATTCTGAGCTGGAGTGTTTATGAGGTAGTGAAGGATGGCGAGGAATCAGCAAAAGGAGTGCGTGCCGAATTCGCGATCATGTTTCTGTGGGGAATACTGAAGTTCACATCTCTTTGGGCTTTCAACGAATGGCTTATCATATTACATTTGAGCTTAGAAGGCCACTGCAAAAAAAGATCAGAGGTGAGATCATGAGCTACGGAAACCGGTATGTCAACTGAGAAAAGGCAACACTCTTCCTTGCTTGTCCACCGGTTACCAAGAATTGGGGGTCACCTTTTGCACCTGTATTCAACATATCTACTCACTTGCCCATAGCCGAGCGGCAGCTGTTACTCCACGATCAGCGTATCATCTACTGCGCCACTGCAGCTACCCATGAACCAACTCGCCTTCCAGCCCAAATGCAAAGCAGCTAGTGCATTGTTGTACTGTGCTTTCGATGAAAGACCCAGTCATCAGCAGCAGGGTAGGTACGTCGCGCTTTGTGTCTGTCGTTGTTACATGACCTGACATTGTCACTGCATCGGGAAGTGCGCGCGGGGCATTTCATGGGAATCCGCTTTGCTGTGCTGCAAGCCGCGACATTGGAAGTGCATCGCCATGAAGTCTTGCATGATGCCTTCGCGATCTCATCCTGCTGCAAAAGCCCAGGTCCCCTACATCCGCATGTGCGGGCCTGAAGAGAGTTCTTGGATTCTGGTCCTGTTTCGAGGGATCGAGCATGTGGCATATTTTGAGAATTCTCGCCCACGCACCTCTGGCATGGACTGAGATTGGCAAGGGTTTTTGTCTTGGATCGCTCGAGCTAACCTTACACCACGCACACCGCAGCGACGCCATCCCGAGCGGAGTAGTCTCGAGTAGGTTGCTTAAGGCATGGAAGGGCCAAAATGTCCCTTTCAGCCCTCTGTTCCTGGTGCCTTGCCTTGTAGGCTTTCTTCCAGGGCTTTACAGCCCCTATAAAGGGTGGCTCTGAGGGGAAAAAGGAAGAGCCCAGGCCACTGATGCTGTCCTTCTTCACCTCAGCGGATCGTGCGGGGATCCTAGCTTGCTTGAACTCCTGGAAGGTGTGCGTTCTCACGGCCAAGGTGCCTTAGCGTGGTAGGTGTCTCAGTGACGCTTGACTGTATCTCGTAGCCCAGCCCGTCATCCGCAAGTGACAGCGTTGGTGGTGCCAACGCAATTGACGATCATTAACATCAAGACATATCAGGACGGTAATTCATGCGCTTTTCTGCAAGAATCTTCTCAGCTATCCCTTTGTTTCAAGGTGAACTGCCTCTTCAGTGACACGCCATGGCCCCAGGCATCCGAAATTTGGGACTGCCAGCTGCTGCTACTTCAGAAATGTTCTTTCTGACCTCATAGGCTCTCCTGAGACCGGCCCTCCAGGAGTTTGAAACACGTGCCACCAAACCTTCAAAGCATGAAGGGACAGGTTAAATGTGCATTTTGAAGGGATCACAGTGACATTCCTTCAGTGTGTTGTACGTCACCATCTCCTTCCCAATGTAATCTTGCTCCGGTAGGGGCTTCAAAGTGGTGGAGGTCCCGTATGCCCCACGCAGCAACCACAGGGTCTGCAACAGTTCGTAGAGTTCCCAGGGTGGTCTAGAGCTCCTCATGTTCGTGGAAAACCCATGCGGGCTGCAATAGGCTTCCCATCAGGCGAGCTGCGCCAAAGACCACTCACCAATGAACCCAATCCTATGAGGCCCAAGAAATAGGGGTAGCGCCGGTCTATGACATAAAGCCCCATTACTTGGCGGCGCAAGACGTCTGAATCGGGCATCATGTAGACTCATTGCAGCTGGACACACCTGGAGGTCTCAATAGTTGGGCACTCTACACCTAAACCAGACTCATCCAGACCCTCAACCTGCTAAAACACGAAGGCTCCTAAAGTTGACCCTAATCCGAGGCTACGCGCGATTCTTCACGCAGTGGTGTTGGAGCCCGGGAAGTTTCTCATGCCCGGACGCTGGAATGAGCCAGCGGCCGAGGATTTAGGGCTGATAATTTTTGGTAACAGCAGCCTGCAGGGGAGGAAGAAGAGTCATGCGGTCTCTATAACCTATTCTGAAATGCATTGATGATGATACTCATTTAGCAACAGAAAGACGAATCCTCCCCTCCAGCGGCAGAACCCTAGTGAGCTGATTCACGATTCTGCCAGAGTCAGTACAGGTATTGCGGTAATCTTCAGGCTCTGGCTGGCTGTAACTTGCACACGCTTCCAATCAAGAGTAGCTTTGCTGCCGCTTTGCCTGGATGGATGATCAGGTAGGACCTAACCCCAATATAACCCCAATAGTATAACCCAAGATGCTAACTCTAAACCCTAATTAATATGTAGTAGTAGTTTCCATTTTGTTTTCTATTAGAGCATTGCGCACATCAAGGAGACCTCTTCTGAGCGACAAGGTTCTCAGATTCTCCAGCCACCTAAATCACGTAAAAGTGGGTAGAGGAAAGCTCCGCAGCATGGGACCCCAGAGCCTAGTCCTTATCTTAAACACTCAACCCAAATCCAAAACCCTAAACCCCAAACCCTCAACTCTAGAATCCGGAAAGCCAACACCGCGCCTTTGCTCTTTGGACCAAGTTGCCCACAAATGGTGCCGGCTGCCAGCGCAGCTGAGGCTTCTGGATGGACTTGCAGCAATATAGTAATTTAAAAAGGTCCTTAACCCTAAACCTTATAGACCCCCGTATACCCACATATATATATATATGTATATTTTCCCTATATACCCTTATTATAGTAAAAGCATCTTGCCAGATCTTGCTAAGATATTGGAATAATGGGAAATAGAATGGAAACTACAAGAATGGGTTATATCGGGTATTTATAGGGGATATGTAGGGATAATTGAAAAGAAAATGGAAGCTACTAGATAGTATTCTGGGTTTCTATTGGGATAATGGAAAAGAAAATGGAAACTACTATTTAGGGTTTAGGGTTATGTTGGGGTTATAAGGTCTAGATAGGGGTTATATAAGGGTTATAAGGGTTATATAGGGGTTATGTTGGGGTTAAATAGGGTTATATCGGGTTTATATTGGGATAATGGAAATAAAATGGAAACTACTATATTACATAGGGTTATATTCGGATATCTATTGGGGTTTGCCTTGCACTTCTCACTTTGCACAACTGGTTTTTTACTTTGCAAAAATGTGGTAGTTTGGGTGGAACTCATGCGGGCTGGACGGCCGCTGCCCTGAGTCTTTGCACCCGATTGGCGTTCACGCTGCGCAGCTGCCTGTCAGAATGGGCAAGTCTCAAAAGGAAAGATATATCATGGTTGGTAAGGCGTTGCGAATCTTACCTGAACCTGGACTCTACACCTTACATGTGAATCCTAAGCCCTGAGCCCGGAAGCCTAAACAGAAACACTTTAGCCAAGTGCTACAGAAGACTTGGACCATTGCCTTTGAATGTCTTCTCAAAGAGTAGGGTTCAGGCAGAGTTTACAGGGCCGGTCACAGGGCAGGTCTTGATTGATGTCTCCTCATCTTCTTAATTTGTTTCTTATGTTTAGCGTTTCTTTTATTTAGAGACCACTGTCTGTCTTGATGATGATGTAGATGATGTCGTCGCCGTCGTCGCAGCAGAAGAAAAAAGCCAGCGGCAGACACATGTAGCTTTTCATCTGGTATAGCTGAGCACAGAGGCGGAGCTACTTGCAACTCCGTTCGGCCAGCGAGGTCCCCAGAAGCTCAGGGCGCGGCTGTGGCAAGGTAGGTGTGATCTGGGTGAAATCCACGGACCTTAAGTTTGTACACTTGAGGTTTGTAGTTTTGGGGGTTTTGGGTCCCAAGGGCACAAACCCTGAGGGCACAAAGGCGAACTCCGTGATGTGATGTGAAACCCTAAACCCTAGACCCTAAGAAATGCCTTGGATCATTTTGGATGCGTTTTCGGCCTGTGTATGGAACGGCCCCTAGAGGACTATGAAGATACGCGTTATCATGGGTCCCCACTACCCCTCCTTGTACCACCGCCTATGGTTCTTCCTTGATTAGCGTCATTAGGCTTCATTAGCTATCACCTAATAACCCTGAACATCATGGGGGGTAGTATAGGGGGTAGTAGGGGAACCCATGACTATCTTATGTCCGCTCAAAGCCTACCCTCAACCCGAGCCCTACATCCAGGGGGTGGGGTTCGGATTTTGAAGATGCGTGCTGATTAACGGAGTGTTTCAGGGGTGTAGTTACCAGGCGGGTACCCTTACATAAGGCTTATATGATACTGCTATGAGGTTTGTTATATAGGGGCACTAGGATTATACAATAAGGGCTATGTCAATTTAGGGATTATACGGGGGGAAGCTATCCACCTGAGATGTCCTTAGAGTTGATTGACCCATGCTCAGGCTACTTACGGAGCTGTCGTGCTCGCCGAAGATGCCGCCGCGAACTTTGCTATTTGCTACAGGTTTGTGCTGGTCCTGGTTGGGGGCTTAGGGTTCAGGGTCTAGGTTTCAGGGTTTAGGGTGGAAGGACAGCTCAGGGTAGAGATAACTATTCGGCATGGCAGATAGCTATGTGGGTCATCTGAGCAGGAAACAGTAAAATGCCCTCCAGGTTTCAGCATCATATCCTTCATGCTGTTTGGCTTTCCTGGATGCAGAGTGCACTCTGTGGGTCCGTGCAATGCATATGATATGGATCCTAGCATGCCTGGGAGTGAGGTTGTCCCTTTCGGGCCGTTTGCTCGAGTTGGTGCGGACCCCAGCCTTTTCGGGCCGCTGTTGCTTACTGGTTCTTAGCAGGGAATAAGGTAACATAAAACTCCCCACATAATTCCTATATACTATATTCCTTTATTCCCAACTAGCCCCAGTAAGGTTGGAGAAGTCCTGGGTGGACTTCGAAATGAGGGTTGAATGTAGAAGTTTGTTTCTGGGCAGGACAGGGGTCAGAATTCCAGGAGAGTGGGGGTCGCGGCTTCTCGATGTTGATGAGTGTTTCAATGCTACAACATACCATGATGTATTATGATGTTTTATAAGACGCTATAATCTTTCATTATGTATTAATCTGAGCTCCTTTGCACTCTAAGAACTACGGCGGCTCCACGCCCACTCCCATTCCTACACTACTTCCAGGGTTCGTTTGTTCAACAGAAATGTAACGCGTGTCCTCAGATCCCGCGACTTGTCTTGAGCGTGCGCTGCTCACGATCTAGGATTGTCATGCTCAAGCTCAAAGCCCTTGACCCTCATGCTCAAGCTCAAAGCCCTTGACTCACATGAAACATAGTCTAAACTCCTGAAGGGAGTTATGTAAGGGATCATTTAGGGGACTACTCTAGGGGTAATTGAGGGGGACACTAGGATTTAGACTATAGCTCAAATGGTAGTTTCCCTAATTAAGGGGGAACCCAATGTAGACACCCAAAACTGGTTATCCTTTTTTGCGGGACCCCCAATGAGGTACCCCTAACCTTGGGAAACCCTGAATCCTAATCCTTAAGCCCTAAGCCTTATATACCCCCATATAGCCCCTATAAACACCCTCAAACGATATCATAGTCGGACGTTGTGTCCTGGCTTGCTGACCTAGTGGCAAGGGCCGAGATGCACCTTTTTGCTTTGTACTTCAGACGGCAACGGTCTTCAACCCTTTTGCACAAGCTAGACAACGCCACAGGAGGTATAGCCTAAACTCCTTACAGGGGCTTATATAGGGGATTATATAAGGGAGAATTGTAGGGCTTATCAAGGGAGGTACTAGGAGTTTAGACAATGGCTCACAGGAGTTTGCCCCTGAGGCGTTGGTCTTGGCGAACTCGGTCACCTCGGACACCGTCGGGGTGGTGCTCTTCGCTGTGCGTATCGCGGTGCGTGCGAGCCCCCAGATTTTTGTAGCTTTAAAGGGGGTTTATAGGGGGTTATGTAGGGGATATATTGGGATAATGGAACAGAAAATGGAAACTACTACTTAGGATTTAGGGTTTAGGGTTTAAGGGTTTAAGGGTTTATAGTCCCCCTGGTTGCGCCGATGTGTGCGTTGCGTGATTGGGCAGACTACGTACCAGAATAGCAATCGTATTGGAGGTGGGCTCATCCTGGAAGAGTTTTATGGAGGGATTCTGAAGTAAGCAAACACGGTTGGGCTTCGTGCTAGGCTGCTAGGAGGTCCATGAAACATCGCTTTTTAACATTTTTCTCCTAACCCAGTAGTCCTACCAGGCTTGACAGTTCTGCACCCAAGCTGTAGCTATTCGAGCGAAAGTCTCAAGTCTTTCAAGGGGGGCATACAGGGGAACAAATGCGGGAGAATTATTGCGATTATGAAGGGACATGCTAGGAGTTTAGACTATAGCTCATTTGAATGCAGCTGGATTGGCAGGCTTGCCTAGGCATCATTATAAGGGTATATGTGGGGGTTATAAGGGGATTATTATAGGGATCCACTCCCCACTCCCTTACGCTCGGGTAAGTCTACATGAATAGCTCTTCGGCGGCGGCGGTTCACGTCCTCTTCGACTACCTGACTACAGCCTTAGGACATACCTGGGTCAGGCAGCGAGGTGACATTCTTCAGTCTGGTTTTTGTGAGCGCCATGGGCAGGACAAAGCTGTGTACACAGAATGGGTTTAGTGTTTAGGGTTCATAGAGTCTACTAGCGTCTTGGAACTCGTAAGTCGTACCCCTACGGGGCTTGCCTTTTCTCATTCCAAAAGTTGCCACGCATTCGCTTGGGTAGTTGTCAACATGCACAGGCCCTGATTTTCAGGACCACGGCCAATGCGTAGTTGCAAGTGCATGACACCCGTTCGAGACAATCCTTCAACACATCGACATCTAGATTCTAGATCCTTCTGAGAGGGTACATGTACTCTAAACAGAAGAACCCTGCACCACCCTAGGCACCCTACTTGCTTGGCACTATATTTGCGTGTACGCATCCATGTGGTGTCAGATTGAGATACACTCTATTTGCAGAGGGTTTCCAACAGGGAAGGAGGCAGCCAGAAGCCCTGTATTCAGAAATTCTTCAGAGAAGCCGGCTCACAATGACACTGTGCCACATCCTAACCCTAAACCCTAACCCTAAATCCCTAACCCAAAACCCCCTAAACCCTGCTGAGGTGTGGAGTCTGCAACCTCGTTGCTGCTCCGGGCTCACAGCGGCGGCATCACAGTGCCGGACCCGGCGGTGCTCAGTACATAGGCCTAAATGAGCTATTGACTAAACTGGGGGGGAGTATATGTGGGATTATTTAGGGTTTAGGGCTTAGGAGCTACATATGGGATAGCTCAGTAGGGTAGTAATGGAGCAGCAAATGGAACCTGAAATGGAAGCTGAGACTGTCTAGATAATTGCGAGAGTCTCTATGTTGAAGGGTGTCTTAAATAGACCTCATCATGTTTCGTGAGTAATATTTAGACCTGCATAGGCTTTAGGATTCAGGGTTTTGGTTGTACAGCTGCCCTCATACTTTCTTTATAGCTGGAATTATGTAGGCGGAACTATGACTGGGATACGGGCTCCAGCGGACCGGGCCCTCACGTAGCCGGCGGGAATAAGAAGCCCATCATTGTTTTGGGTCCTTGTCCACCAAAAGACTGCTCTGATATTCACTGAATCAGAAGCCTATGGCCTTCAACAGGTTTGAGACATTCAAGGCCCTTGAGCAACATCTTCGAGCTTACATTTAGACGGTACTGCTTCCGTCTCATCTCCGCAGAGAGATGATCTGAGAATTTGAGAGATTGCATCCGTTTCAGTTTATGCACTTCCAGCAAAAAAGCGCATCTGGCCTGTGTTGGCGCAAGTATCCTTGCAGAAACAATCAATACATGACTGGTTGGGCTAGATGTGGCAAGAAATGAGGCCCGCCTACTTGGAGGGTCATGGGGACTTAGTAAGTAGGTTGATAACCCCTATAAGCCATATAATTACCCCAATTACTTGCTTACTAAGTCCCCTAAACCCTAAACCCTGAATAATACATAGTAGTTTCAATTTTCTTGTCCATTAACTTACTTACTAAGTCCCCATAACCCTCCAAGTAGTGCATTGAAAGATGCATATCCTCTGCATGAAGCCACCTTCAGACCTTGACTTCAGGTTATATAGGGTTTAGGGTTTGGGGTTTAGGGTTTAGGCTTTGGGGGTTTAGGGTTTTGGGTTTGGGGTTTAGGGTTTAGGAGTTTAGGGGTTCTTGTTTGAATCTTCTTGTTTGACGTCATCGAGACCTAGCTCGGAGAAGACTTGGCAGCAGGACTTCCTTAGGGTTGAGAGTTTAGAGTTTCGGGACTGTCAGCTAGCGGCTTCTTTTTTTTGGGGATTCTGACCTGTAGACTGAACAGAATTGCAAACTTAAGTAACATTTTAACAGGACAACTCCATTATAGCTCTAATCTTCACCGGGAATATCCCTAAGTTTTGGAAACCCTACATATCCTATATATCCCTTTCTACTCATCTCTATCCGCTCTTAAAGTCACCTCGTGCCCAGTCCTCACCACTTCTAGCGGCTTCTCTCAACATGAGCGAGTGGTGGCCTCGGAGAATTTTTGTTTCATCTGGTAAGTGGGGATTGCTACTAAGGAGCTGAATGAAGTTGGCATCATATGGGCTTTGACATATAGTAGGTCATATGCTTTCCTCTTCAAAGGAAAAGTTAGTTCAAGTTCTTGAAGAGCAGCCTAACAAAGGGAGCTAACACTCCTCACGTCAGTAGCTACGGCGCAGCCTCAAAGCTCAAACCACACACCTTTTTGCCGAAAACTTAGGGTCAGCGGTTCGTGGTGGATCATTCCATAGCGAGCTTGACATTATGAGGGACAGGTGTGACGTGTCCAAAGTAAATGCGTGGGGTTCTTGCAAAAAGGAGTGTCTGGGGCCCATGCATGCGGAAATGTCTGGGCATTGGGAGATTTCAAAGGTCAGAGCCATGAGACTGCGATTTTTAGTGCCAGGGGTCTGATGTCCCTACAAAAAGATAATTCGCATAGCCTATTGCATCCCAGATGCACAGCCAGTACACAACCAGAGAAGCAAATATCCATAGCAGCGGATACATTTGTCCCCATAGTTTGGTCCTGTATATCTGCTCCGAGACCCCAGCACCAAGGACAGTTCTAGCCGAGCTCCGTTCAGGCAAGCAGTACCTCCGTGGGGAAGCTCGGAAGTGGTTCGCGGATGCCAATTTGCTCACTCCTACACCCCCCCATAAACAACGATGGACGGTGCTGTTAAGGAACTTAACTTAAGTTATCATAATAATGGGTATATATAGTAAATAATAGGGTTTCCCCAATACAGTAACTTAATTTAAGTTCCTTAACAGCAACCCAGTAAACAACGATGGACGGTGTTACTTCATTTGTTAGTCAGGTCATAGGCTCCAAATGTTTGGGAGGCGATGTTGCATGGGCACGGCTCTCGTTGAAACGGTTAAGGCTTTAAGGATAGAGTTTCAAAGAAACTTCAAGTGGGGGTTTGCCAAAATTAGTGGTACAATTTTGGGGGTCTCCATATTCCGGATTGTATTATTTTGGGGTCTATGTTGAGGTAACCCCATTTTGGGGAAGCGCCAAATCCCTTTTGAGTCCTGCGTAGTAGGGTGGTTTTCAACAGGAAAGCCTTTGAAACATCGGGTTTGCTGAAAGACCCCGCCTCTCTACTTCAAATTTAATCAGCATCTTCTTTTCTTTGCCCTCGACTTACTGGTGGTTAGTAGGGTACAAGGGAAATATGTAACCTCTATATAATAAGTTCCCTTATTCCCACTGACCCCCCCCCCCCCCCAGTAAGTCGAGGTCCCACAAGGCATTGCGGACCCCTCTGCGAAACGTTAGTAGCTAATCACATTCTTGTAAAAGGTGCGGAGTCGACTCTGAACTAAAAGGATTCATGGGGACCTCGAACATAATCCCCCCAAGAATATATTAAGAATATAAGGTAATGTACGGGTCCTGGTAGACATGCTCCTCTTATATTTCTACTACATTCTTGGGTTTTCAACGGGTTTTTATTAGAGTCGGGTTCCCTGTTTTTCTCGGAGTCGCTTGATAAACTAAGACCGTAAAGCCGCAGCTTTATCTTTCAAGCAGTGTGGCATGGGCGGCCAATCTTCAAAGGGCGGCATGACAGCTGAACTCATCGGCAAGGACAGGAGATAAGGTGTTTCATGGGGGCGGGGCGGGGGCCCTGCAGGGGTCTTGAGGCAATCGTCTACCTTGACACTTACATCCGAAACCCAAACCCTAAAACCTCAACACAAGAAACTTCATATTCACCTGCGTCATTGACCCTAAACCCTAAACCCTAAACCCTAAAAACAATAAAAACCCTAAAAACCTTAGAAACCTTAATAACTGTAGTAACCCTAAACCCTATGTGGAGAGAGGATCCTCCGGACTTCGAGATGACCCTCGAAGATGCCTGACAATCGTGGGTTCCCTAAATCCTATGTGAGCTACAGACTATTGGGGTTTAGGGTTATTAGGGTTTAGGGTTTAGGGCTATTAGGGTTTAGGGCTATTAGGGTTTAGGGCTATTAGGGTTTAGGGTTATTAGGGTTTAGGGTTTAGGGTTCAGGGTTTAGGGCTGTTAGGGTTTAGGGTTTAGGGTTGGAGACCTATAGGGGACTATATAGGGTTTTCGGGACCTATGAAGGGATATACTACAAATTTAGTCCAGGGCTCATGTGAGGTTTTCCCAGAATTAGGGATGCCTTAAAAGGGGTTTATAGGGGCTATATGATAGTACATTATAGGGTTTAGGGTTTAGGATTGGGGTTTAGGCTTTTCTAAGATTAGGGGTACCTTTCTGGAGGTCACCATAGTAAGGAATATGGCATTTGGGTGTCTTTGTTGGAGTCCCCCTATTTAGGAAAACTACCATTTGGGGTTTAGGACCCCGTATTACTGCCCCCTACGGTAGATGAAGGAAATCCCCCAGCAAGTACAATATTGATGGAGTCTTTAGGTAGTACAAGATTTTCTTCAGTCAGCGTAGGTTACCCCTTCATTTAGCTTGATTCGGGCTAATTGACGCTAGTTGAGAGGGAACTTAGGGCAGGATAGTACATCCTATGAGGCATTCGTGATGCCATGCCCTATGTGGACCCCTGTTTTTGGGTGTATGTATTTCAATGAAACAGACAAAACTTTGGCAAAACTATGGTCAACCTGCTCATGTCGCCAGTTTGACGGCTAATCGACCCTAAAATTCCCGAAACCGGGTAGCTTGTTTGGATTGGAGCTGGTTAGCCCATGAAAAGGTACAAGTGATTCTGTGCAGCACTGTCAGGATAGAAGCATGTGCAATGGGCTGAAATAGTGGCGGGAATGCAAAAGCAGGAGTCCTTGCACGGGGACAATACTAGTTCTGCAGAATCTTTGGAACTAAAATTGGTAGGCTTGCATCTGCCCGAATTCTGGATTTTCAAGACTTGTAGGCTCGTATGTCTGGCTCAAGTGCCAACATCATCTCAGTGGATGTTTTTGGCCAGCGCCAAGTTTGCAGAATATATGCGGGGACGTATGGGATTCTATGAGACTTTTCAACAGCTTCCCAAGGTTACGGGCAGTTGTTCGTGAAGATATGATTCGTGGGAAGCGAATGTAGGGTCCTTCCGAACTAGCTTCTGCATGCTTAAGTCTACCCCTAAACCTTGAAGCCCAATGAAGGTCCAAAGCGAGACTCTCTAAACCGAAAACCCAAAACTCTAATCCTTAAACCCTTAAGCCAAGGATGGTTCCACAACGAAGCTCTCGGAGTACTTGTCCCTTGGCGGGGCCCAGGTTCCTCAGAATCCCCTCCATCTGATATTAAACATACTGGTTGTTGGTAGGGAATAAGGGCATACATAATATAATATACTATAATGTGATATAATAGTGTGTGATATACACAAGGTTTAGGGTTTAGGGCTTAGGGAATAAGGGAATATAGGGATTATATACCCATATTCCCTACTAACAACCAGTAAGCCAAGCCGCCTAATGGTAAATATTCCCAATTTTTTTTAGTGTACCACAGTTCCCAGTATGTATATATATATATATATACATGTATATATATATATATTAACATGCCACAATGAGAGGATTTTGATATCAAGGGGGTGGGGGTTTTGATAGTAGGGGAGCGGATTAACCAGCATCGACAACCAACAAAAGCATAGAACATAAACGGGATGCGCAATTCTAATTAGATTGTCTTTGGATGATTTGTGTAAATTCCTTTATTCGAATCGTCTGAAACAAGTAGAAACCAAGAAATCAAGGAGGTCCCTCATTCTAAGTACTTAGACTTCGTCTAACTCATTTCATACAAACACCTTTAAAATCATTCTGTTGTAAAGTTGAAAACTTGAGATGAAGGAAAATTAAGTGACGTCCTGCGAAAATGATGTTTTTCTGAAGTGATGCTCTTGGAACAATGTTTTTGCAAAGGTAAAAGTTGATTTTTGGATTGTCTGCTATGTGAAAAACACTTTTCCTCCCAGGAAAGGCTGGTATTTTGAGGGAACAACCATCTTCGTCCTTGGGGCAGCAGGATCTTTTCATGAAATTGTCGTCTTTTTGAGAAATTATCGTTCCTTTTCCACAAGGATGTTGTTGGCTTTCTTTAGGGAAGAGCAGCGCTTCAAAAACACATCTCTTCCAAGGAAAAAGATGTTTTCTAAAGGCATGTTTTCGTAAACCGACTTACAGCTTAAGCCCTGCAAAGCTAAACGCTGAAACTAAGCCCTTGCCTCGTGCCCCAACTTACTTGTGTTTGGGTGGTTGTAAGGCGGTGAGTAGGGGTACTCGTACAGTCTATATCTAATAGTGGCAAGGTCTGCGAAGAAGCCTACAATTATACACATATACATATATATATATGTATATAAGCCATGGCTCCTACCAGTATACTATTACTGTTTGGTTAAGCGGCAACGGAATCGTTTTAGACGTGTACAGAACAGGCGCCAAACGATAGATAACAACAAGGGGGGTAACATATATATATATATACATACATACCTACATACATATGCTTATATTGGAACCCCCAATCCCTGAACCCTAAGCCCCAAAACCTGGAATTTAAGACCTGAATCCTAAACCCTCACCCTGAACCCAAAACCCAGTCAGGTCTGCGAAGAAGCCCATTATTATCGACTTCTACGCGAACTTCTGACCGGCTTGTGGACCCGCAGCCGCTGCTGGGTTGCTGTTAAGGAAGCTTTTGTAAAGCTGCCATAGTATGGGTATATAGGGTCATAGGGTTTAGGGTTTGGGGTTTAGGGGCTTGAGTTACCATATTCGTGGTATATAGTGAATAATAGGCTTTCCTTATTGTAGCAACTCTCCCTAAGCCCTCCCCCCGTAACAGTCTAAATTAGGGGTCCTATTAAGGGCTATATAGAACCATCTTAGAATTATTATCCAACTGTTACTGAGGGGGGGCAGTACCCAACCTAAACCCTAAGTTCCTTAACAGCAACCCAGGCTGAGATGGACAAGCTTTCCGTTGACCACGGCGACGATGCAATCTTCCTCCTCATAAACGTGAGGATCCGTGGTAATGTAGGGATAACATAGGGATAATGGAAAAGAAAATGGAAACTACCATATTCTAATAGGGTATATATTCGGGTTATCTTGCAGTGCTTGGGGGGTTTAGCGGTGTTTGGGGAGTTTAGGAGTTTAGGAGTTT
>CAJNIZ010003744.1:0-22939 GCA_905231905.1 Symbiodinium pilosum | reverse complement strand
GGAGGATTTCTTTTTAATTTCTAATTAAATTTTAATAGGAATTCATATAGAGGAAAATCCTTCTAAAAATGAGAAATCTAGGAATTAAGGATTCTTTTTAATTTGGCGAAAAAATACTCTAAACGTAGATCTTGGGGGGGGGGCCAGCATTTAATTATATTTCAAATAAATATATCTTGATATTTCAATTCTTTGATTATCGATGTAATTATTGAAAGCCCGGGATAGAGAATTAAAATCTTTTAGGAGAATATATAGATTTATGCATTCTCCCGATTCGCCGCATAGATAGCCCCAGAGAGATAAATGATGCTGAAAGATCGGGCTAGATGCGGGCACTACAACGATAAAAAAATTGCATGACCAAAAATCTCATATATTATTTAATTATCAGATTTCTATTATAGATTTTATCAAAATATATAGCGGAATATTTCTAATACTATATATATAATAGATTCTTTAAATTCTATTTTCGAAAGTCTTTTATTTTTAAGATAATACATGTTTAATTGATTATAGATTTTCTTCTAATTAAATATTATTTTTTGGCACGATCGTAATATAATTTAATTAAGTCATTCTTTGAGAAAAATAAAAAAATCCTCATTTGAGAAAATATATATTCGAATTTCTTTTTTTGATATTTGCTTCATTATTATAAAAAAGATATGAGCTTCGTATATCTTCTATTACGAAATTTTCATAGACTCCACTTTCATTCAAAGACCTATTTTGAAATATCAATTTATATATTTCATATATATAAGCTTTAATATCGAATTAAATAGAGAAATAATACGAAATAATTTCCCAATTATTCTATTAGGAAAAAAATTCTCTTCGCCACGAATTTAAATAATTATCGTAATACCTTAGATTTTTTAAAATCTAAATATCCTATTCTCTAAAATCAAAAATCTCGAAAATTAGTGAAATTAAAGATAAAAATGCCACATTTATATTTTATGAAATTAAAAATCAAGTAGAATATTTATATATTCTTTTATTATCTCTTTTATAATAATTCTACATATAAATATTTATAAAGAATCTATAATCTTTTCTCCTTCAAATATCATCATTTATTCAGAAATATATTGAAATTTATGATTTTTCCTAAAATCCGTTACGCATGCCATTCAGACAGGGTTTGACTTCCGGACAAAACCTACAGCAAACCCTGAGCGAGCTCCTTTTTATCACGGTTGGCAAAACAGAAAACGTCCTCGGCAGCCCTAAGGACGGACAGAACTACCTGATCTACGGGCGGTGCGGCAAGGACAGAATTCTGATGCCTGAAAATCCGACGGACGGAGATTCGAGGCAAGTAGAATCCCCATGCAGGGTAACCACCAACTCGACCAGGATCAAGTCCAAGGGATCACTAGGAGCGGGCGGACAGAAAAGACTCGACCGGGACCAAGACCAATGGGTCCCCGGGAGCAGACGAAACGGCTCGACCCGGACCAAGATCAAGGGATCACGGGGAGATAATGCAGGCAGAACTCGACCCGGACCAAAACCAGAGGATCACGGGGAAACAGGCGGGAAATGCAAGCTCAACCAGGACTAAGTCCAGTGGATCATTGGGAGCGCACAGGCAGAAAGAGAACGACAGGCGGAGACAGGGGAAGGACGGTGGGAATCCCAAAATTGCCTATGCTCCGCCTGTGAGCAAGGATGCTGCGGACAATACGCAGCTTCCTTGCCGTTGCGATTAAGGACAAATACTTAGGATCAAGTTCTATATCGTTCGTCCAAAACTAGTCCGTTACGCATGCCATTCAGATAGGATTTGACTTCCGGACAGAACTTATAGCAAATCCTGAGCGAGCTCCTTTTTGTCACGGTTGGCAAATAGAAAACGTCCTCGGCAGCTAAGGACGGACAGAACTACCTGACCTATGGGCAATGCGGCAAGGACAGAATTCTGATGCCTGAAAATCCAATTCCATTGAGCCAGAGCTCTGACCCATAGGGGAACGGGCCATCAGAATTTGAGCTCTGATCAGATAGAGGCGGCAACGTAATTCTCCATAAGAGATGGCAACGGACAAAATCTGAGGTCAGAAATATCCGGAAAAGAAGTCCAAGGGACAGAGAGAATCTCATTGGGCTGGAATCCGAGCTTGCAGGGCGGAATAGCTATGCATCTACCGCATCGTTAAGAAAATCAGGGACAGAGTCCAGATGCATTGAAATGCGGACAATTTCTTGCAACAGACAGAATTGGCGAAGAAATTGGCGCCGCGTGCCAATGTAAGGCCCTTCGATGCTGCAGACTGCGACGGAGAGTTGTATGTGCGAAAAATGACGTATAAAGGTACGTGCCCAGGCGGTAAAAATCGGGAGAGAATCCAGAGAAGAGCCTCCTGAGCGAGCATCTCCCAGGCGGCTATGCAATCTGTTGGGGAGACGTGCCGGACTGAAATCACGGGATCATGTCGGACAACAATTCTGCGGACAGGGTCTGGCCAAAATATGCCTGCCTGCCGTCGGGAAGGCGGATATAATCGCCGAGCCCAGCCGAAGAGGAGTCTGCACAAGCGTCGCGGACGGTACAGCAGCGATCGGAAAGGCTGAGGAGAGCTGGCGAAGGCGAGCCATATACGGAAGAACTCCAGAGATTCAGGGGAAAGTTCCCGTTCCGGACGGAGGGGATTGGCGACCTGGACCCAGATACGTCGAGATGAGACGTGCTCAGGGACATCCTTGAGGCTAGTGGCTGGGGCGTGCGCAGCACGGAGCAGCTTGCAGCCCACGGGGAGGGCTGCAAGCGGAAGGGCAGAAGGCGAAGGTCCTCGGACAGGGAGGAGCGGAGAGATGAGTAGATATCAGCAGAAATCACGCATAGAGGGCGATGCTGGTCTGGGTACAGTGGAGCAAGGGACGGCCGGAATGATTGAAATAGGTTGCTGAACCAGAGGAGCTTACCGAATAACTTCTCGAGTGCCGAGACAGTGCAGCGGGGTGAGGCGGACAGCAGCCTCGGCAAGTCAAGCAAACGGCGCAATTTGGAGGGTCTAATTAGATCATAAAGGTCTCGAAATCAAATGACCACCCAATCCAAGTCGCCCGGGCAGAGAGAGCGGCCTTGTGCCAACTCATTGGGACGCGCAGAATGCAAAGGAGAACCACGAGCAGCGCAGATAGAAGAGGCGTAAATGACCGAAGCAAGATAACTCAACGTAAATTTTGCCTAAAAGAAAGACACGCCTCACCCGGTGCGTGAGTCGTACTAGCATACCCACAACCCTATTCCAATAGAAGTCCGAGTCCCTAATACCAAAGTTAAGAGTGACGGACTAATACAAAACGTCGTAATAGCGGAAGCAGAGCAATCCCTGATCATCCGATCGGATGCGGACGCGACGATAAGCCTTAGAAATATCAACCATCACTACGGCCAGCGACTCATTGGCCGGGCAGAGAAGGGAAGGCACTTATAAACGTCGGATAAGGAGAGTTAGAAGCCTCATTAGGGAGGTAAGTATCAAAAATTCGATGATGAAATTTATATCGTTTCAATGCAATCATCAATTTCATAATAAAATTCAAAAATAATTTCAAATTCTATCTTTTTCCTGAAAAAATATGAAAAAAAATACATCTGAAATATATTTCAACTTTATTCAATGAAATAGAAATTTCATATTTTCTGAATATTTATATTATATTAGATATGAAATGTTGTTTGTAGCAGCGTAATATCTTTATTTGAGAAAGCCGGAATGCACTAATATATAAGATCGTATGTGAAGCCCGATGCATTATCAATAGACGGCACGTGATATGCTGAAAGATTTTGGGTTTTAGATCTCTGCCCCGGCTCTCCACGTTCCACCGAGCCGCCGCGCACACAGCCAAAGAGGAATAATTCGAAATCTTGGGAAATTTTTAGTCACGCAGCATTTTGCTCTCGGGGCCCCGCATCCGACCCGGTCCTTCTGCCTCATTTATCTCTCTTGGGCTATCTGCGCGGCAGCTCGGGGAGCGCATATAGCCCCGTGAACAGACACGGCCAATCTGTTGGTTCTCCGCCCCGGGTTTATGTGCTCCGCCCAGCAGCCGCGCAGACAGCCAAAGAGAGATAAATCACCGCGGAAGACCGCTCCGGAGGCAAGGGACGCGTGACCAAAAATCTCCGAGATTTTTGGTGTCGCCACCCGCACCACAAATCTCGGAGAGTTTAGAGTCTCTAGCTTCTCCGAAGGGCTCTAAAATCTCCGAGATTGTAGAGCCCCTTGGGAGCCCGCAGGAAGCATTTTAAAGGTGAGCCGGAAAACCTAGGCCGCGCGCGAGCAAAATGACTGCAAGTGGCCGCGCCGCAATATTGAGGTATATGATGAATTCAATCTGTTCTAACGAAATCTGAAGAAAAGAAAAATGCGTAATTCAAAGTGCCCTAATTGCATATCCGGACCAAAACCATTGATCCCCCGTACCAGGAGCGTCCATCTCAATGGGACGGCCACGCCACTGTTGGGGTTGCTGGTGTATCGATGGCGATTGAAAGAACAACAAATAGGAGGAGGAGAAGGGGAGTGAGCGCATATCAAAGCGTGGAGGTGCCACGTACAACTGTTGAAGCCACGCCACTTGCATGCGGGATGCTTGTAGCGCGCTGTTCCAAGCTGCCTCAAGATGTCGGAGCGTTGTTGAAACAGAGAGCTTGATCCTACCTCGGATTCAGCAGTTGAAATGCTTGAATATAAGGAAAGTATTCGTGAAAATCGCACACTTCAATCTGGCTTGCTCTTCTTGGCCTTGCAAATATCAGCATGCACAAAACCTGGAATCCAGATGCACTTGCAGCACTTGCGTAATGCCATAGAACGACAGCGAAAACTTAGCGAAATCTGTCAGCAGTTTGCTGTAATCCGGAAATCTCCGGAAAACGAGCATACTTACACATACGTAAAGAGCCATCAACAAGTACGAATACTGCATTAAAAGATCTTGCAATCTTCGTGAATCAAGAGCCGCGTCTGGTCCTACGGCACTCAGAGCAGCCCACACTGAGCCAGCCGCCTGACAAGGCACACTGCTCACATTGCCTAACCATACTCTAAGTACAAAGTCGTGAAATCATGCATCATCCATCAACATACTGTTGATGGAGGAAATCTTGCACCACCTTAAGTCCCTAAAAACCTAGGAATTACAGTACTTTAGGGCCCTAGGTGGTGCAGGCTTTCATCCATCAAAAGTAGTACAGCCACTGCAGCATGATCTTTTTGTTTGCAACAAGACAATCAGTGCGAGTGAGACTGGATCTGGAGGTCTGTTTCAACCCCGTGAGGCCAGAAGCGCATGCATATGTGACCACGTGCAGACTAGACAAGATGATGCCAAACACTGAATGCAGCAGGCAGCATCGCCGACGGGCTGCTCACTTCGAGTCGTGGCTCTTGAGGAACGACTCCAAATGCTGCTGCTGATGCCTCAGATCGCTCACGACACTCACATGTTGTTCTGGTCAAGAAGGAACGCACACATGCGAATCTTCATGCTTGCTGATGCCAGGCACTTGAGGAAGTCGATTTCTTCCTTCCGCTTGCGCTCATCCACAGCTCGACGTTCCGCTTCGCGGCGTTCAATGGCTTCGCACTTGTTCTTGAGCTCGACAACACGGGCCTGACAATTTGGCTATGTCCCAACCTGTCCATCTTCTACCTCTGGAAGCTGCCAGCCTCTCGCTGCTTCTTCTGCTCTTCATGCTCTGCAATCATTTGCTCAGTCTCTGCCTTGCCCTGCTCGGACTGTAACTGCTTGCGTGTACCAAAAGTCACACCTAAGCAAGCGAAGGGATTTTCATAGGCAGCGCAGTCTGCAATTGCTTCGGAATCTCAGCCACTGGCTGCTCTGGTACAACGTCTGGTAAGCTGCAATGGACATTCGAATCTCGTCTCTGACGCGCAGCAACAAGAGTCCGCGCTCAGGGCAATTGATGGTCACCTTGCATGAACGATCTGGTGCATGGGAGAAGCAACTTCAATTCTTCGAGCCTGGCGGATCAGCTCATCAAAGCACTGAGAATAAAGTTCCTCCCGAACTGGGCAAATGCCAGTCTCACGGGCCTGAAAAACGCCCAAAGCAATGGGAACGCGATTTCGGTCCCTGACAGCTTTAAGCAGCTCGAAGCCAGCCTGGCGCTCCATAAGCCGCTGATCCAAAGCCTCTTGCAGCTGGATGACGTCCAAACGCGTAGCCGGCTGATTGCTTACCTGGCACAACTTCAAAGCAATCCATAGTAATCATGTGTACTCGTATGACGAGCCCGCCAGTTTTGGGGTTACGCTCTTCGCGAGCACAAGCTGACATCAGCGGCCAAGCCGCATACTGCTGGTAGTGCTTGCCGTCCTCAATCCACTCGCCTTGACATGCGCACGCTCCTAGAAGAGATTCACAACTTTATCGCAAATGCAGCTGAAACACGAGGTGGCAGCAGCGCGTGCCTCTCGTCTCATTCCAGGACAATAAGAGGTTGTGTATGCAAACACCCAACTGCAGGCAAACGGCAGAACATCGTCTGTATTGGGCTTGGACTCCGCTGGTGGTAGCTGCGTCTTCCGCGCAAGTTGAGCCTCAATTGATGCTTGAGCTGAAGCCCGAGCATTGACGGCATGGCTTTCTGACCGGCCTTTAGCGAGTTGGGCTTCGGAGGCTTGTTGCCCTTGCGGCCAACGGCATCAGAAGGCGCGGGGCCCAGCTCCAACGGTGGATCGTACTTGACCTTGTGACATTTTCCTGGACTTCCTTCCTAGCCACCATTTGCGCAAAAAGCACTGCAAAAAAAATCTTAGCCAAGAACCAAGGACTCACGGGGTCTGCCCACTGGAATCGACATTGCAATGTCGCACGAGGTCCAGGCTTCTCAAGAACTTCCCCTCAACATAGTTGAGCCCCATGCCAGTCCAGTCAGACAGGCTGTGCAATATAGAATCAGAAGCAATCAACACATGTCTCACATCTTTTACGAGTGTACCGTCTTTTAGGCCTCATGCGCCAAAGCATGGTGCTGCAAGATCTTGGTGAGGCCACCTGCGACAATGACCAGGACCAATGACAAAAAAATGGATTGATTGCGCTGTTCACGGAAACCGTTTTGCTGGCTTTGGGATGGATCGCCCCGTTATCTTGCGCGGGGCAGTTCGTTGAGATTGGCTTGCTATCGTGCATCTCTACGCAAACCTGCGCCATGCAGCCCTACAACTTTTTGCGGGCACGACATTTTGTGGAATTTGTTTGGAAGTCTTTGGATGTCATGAATGCAAGCTGAGGCGATCGGAACCTGAGAAAATTCGAAGGGGTTAGCCGAAGTGCTTAGCATGTGAGGAGCCAAGGTTCAGAGGGGACCCAGCGTTTGAGAGTGTAGGAGTCGGAGTGTGCGGTTGGGATTTCGGCTTTAGGGTTGAGGGTCTTACGGTTTAGGGTTGAGGATTCAGGAGGGGGTTCAGGGTTCAAAGCGTAGGGGTATGTTGAAGGTCTTAGGGTTGGGGGTCTTAGGGTGTCGGGTTTTAGGATGGAAGGTTTAGGTATTGGGTCTTTTAAGGACTCGGGTCTTTGGGTTTGTAGGTCAGGGTTTTAAGGTTCAGGGTCTTAAAGGTTAAGGTTTTTGTGCAAAGTTTAAGTAAGGGGTACATTTTTTGCTAATACGGGCGCGCATGCTTCGAGTGCGCATTGGCGCATGCCCCGAGGATCTCAAAGCTCTTGATATTTGATGATAAACTGCGTTGTGGTCAGTTCCGGTGCTGGTCCCAATATTCCTTGTAGAATCTGAAGCTGGTTATCTCAATCCAAGTAGCTTACTGCCTCTTCGTCTACCCATGGCCTGTTTTCTATCCTTAAAACCCGGACTGAAAACTACATGGTGCATGAGGTCTTGGTCATCGGCGAGAAATACAGTTCGGAGTAGTTTGGACTGGGCATTGTTGAGGGAATGCGGACGGCTTGCCGGGATATCTGGCTGCTTTCCAAACTTCTTTGTTAGTAATTTAGGAATCTATAGTAAAAAGCATCAATTCTCTTGAGATGCTCATCTTGAAGGGTCAAAGAATCCAATCCGTAGATGAGGGTGGATAAATGAAGGTGTTCATTAGGCTTCAGGAATTGAGCCTTTTCAACCTTGGGAGGGTTTGGGATTTGGGGCTTAAGATTTTGGAGCTAGGCTTTGGATCCGGTGTTAGGTCCGGGCTTATCGGGTTTAGAGGGTTTGGGCTCTAAGCTTTGGGGGGGTTAGAGTTGAGAAGTTAAGGTTGAGAGTTCACGGGTGATTTAGGGCTCAGGCTTTCGGGTGTAGAGTCCTACGGTTTAGGGATTAATGTGTACAAGTAAGGGTTGAGGGTTAAGAGGTTTTTCCAGGTGTAGGTGTTAGGGTCCTTGGCTAAAGGTTTTTTGGGTTCCAGTGTAGGGCTTCGGATCCAGGATCTGGGATCAAGGGTCTGAGGGTTTAGGTTTAGAAGTTAGGTCTTACTGGTTTGGAGTGAAGGTGATTTAGGTTTCAGTTTTTTCGAGTTTTGCTTTAGGGTCCTAGAGGTCATCCTTTACTAGTTAGGGTCTTAGAATTCAAGGGGGTGATTGAGAGTTCCGGTTCAGGGGGTACCTACCCAGGCTTGGCCATGTAGCCCTATGGCTTGGGAGTTCGGGTTTAGGCCTTCCTGTTTAAGGTCTTACACTGTAGCGCTAAGAATCCAAAAACATTGATGCTTGTACTCGTGCTTGTGATGGTGGTGGGGTGGTGGTGGTAGTGGTGGTGGCGGCGGCAGTGGTGGTACAAGAAGTAGGGGTAGCAGTAGCAGGACCAGAAAATGTAGTGATAGTACTAGTAAAAATAGCACGTGAAATTGGTAGCAGGAACGTCTGCTAGACTGTGAAAAAGTGAGACAGGAAACTGGGCTCACACACTTGACCACGCACCTAGGAGAACGACTTCAGGATGGTCGAGGGGAGTTGATAAAATCGAGTTTAAAGTTTTGGTATGCTGGGCTTAGCGCGAGGGTTTAGGAATGAGGGACGTAGAAATTGTTTGGCTCTATGGGTTTGCGCTGGGGATTTTCCCCAAGTTGGGCAGTAACTTAGGAGATTGAGGGCGGTATCAAACATTGGGAGCTGACTTTGAGGTTCTTTGGCGTTTGAAACCTCCAAGGTTTCACAACGACTGGGTAAGAATTTGAGGCGTGGCACGGGTTCCAATCCTAGTCCATTCTTTTCATTGCCCAGCAAACGCTTCTCTTCAAATCCCCACACACATTTTCGAAAATTCCCACCCCGATTCTCTTCGATCCCTCACCAATTGCTAGATTTCGTGCTCGTTTTTCTACTTGCTACTCACCGCCAAACCTAAATTCCTAAACTCTACATCTACGATTCCCTAGACATGGGTTCACTTTATCCAGTCTCCAAACACATTTTCTGATATTCCGAACTCATGCTTGAAATCCTTCCGTGGTTGTTTCGAGTTTCTCAAATCCCTGACGAGGATGCGGATGCGAGAAAATGTTGTCAGAGCTTCGGATTGGAGAGTCCAAGCCTTTGGGGCGGAGTTTGAGGACAAAGGGATAAGGAATTTAAGCGGTTAGGGTCCATGGTGAGCTATAGCTTTGGGCTGCAAAGTTTTAGAATTGAGGGTTGGGAATTCGAGAAGAGAAAATCTGAATAATGGCCTGAAAATATTATGTAAGTCGAGATAACTGGAAAGTGATTTCGGGAATGTGAGCAGAGACTGGAAAACTGAGCTGCGATTCGGGAAATTGGATTTCAAGCCAAGCCTTGGATCCTTGGCAAAGGATGGAAGAAAACATGCCTTGAGAAGTAAGGTTTCAGGTACTCAAGTGCAGGCTTCAGACTGGGACGGGAGAACACTCGAAGGATCCAAAACTGAAAAACAAGAACCACTTTACGAAGCAGAAGCAGAACTGCGGCACCACCTGGATCCTGCTGGGCTTCCGCATCGCACCAAAGTTCAGCATCTCCTTTGGGTAAGAAGATATGCCAGTCTATTCCAGGACGCATAAGCCATTGACAATGCTGGGACGATGAACTCGCCTTCATGGTGCGTGGAATATGATCAGCAAACCGAGGAATCAAATGATTCTGCTGAGGCTTGGTCCTGGCCCCGTTGACTGTCTGACCTTGGAACCAGTGACAGGCGTGGGGGCTAGACAGCCGCACAACTCTACAATTGACCATCAGCGTAACACCCAGTTTGACTAACGTGTATCACTGACAGTAACAAATCCTGGTGCTTCAGGCGCGGCACATTGACAGCAAACTCCCTTTTTATGCTGCAGGTTCATGTTGATGATTCAACCTAGAATCAATAGGGGAGGTCAAGCAGTCCTGCAAGGGCTGTACAAGCTTCTCCGGCATCGGCGTCTTTCAGGATGAGGTGGAGGCACGTCAGGGCCCAAACCCATGGGCTGTTCACCATGCTGTACTGACTCCCTTCGCATAAGAAGCTACGCGAGTGATCCCGGCAAGAACTCTGCTGACGGGCACATCCGAAAGCGGTGGGTTCCACAGGCAGCTGGCTTCAAGATTCTCTGTCCCCTTCAAGCGGGGTAGCCAGCAGATGCCTTGCTTGCACAAGAAACAATGGCACAAGATTGTAAGAGACTGTCCTGAGGATATTGAGGCGGAGACCTTTGGCTTCCCCTCCTACAAGCACATCCATGCATCGCTAAACCTGTGAGATAGCATTTTTTCACGCACAAACACACAAAGCATGTAATCCTCGTCCACAGTGGTGTCAATGCTCAATTCAGCCAACCTTGTGCAGCGCCGAAATATTGTTCACAAAGGCTCGAATGCACAGGCATATGCGAAACAAGATGCTGCGCAGAAGTGATGGCCGCAGGTGTATTTATCATTGTATCTCTACCTCGGGCCGCAAATCAAAAATGACAGAAAAACTAAGACACAAGAGCAAACAGCGATGCTACAGCATGCTGAAAATCGGGCCCATGTTGTTCTTCGGGAAAGCAATGAAGTCGCGAATTGTTGCCTGGCAATCTAGCACCAGCAAACTCAGCACCCCTGCACTAACTGCATCCTCGCCTTTCCACCGATGATTGTACAAAGCCTGTCCAAGCCAAAAGCTAGGCCAGCATGAGGAGGAGCTCCTCAACCGAGCCGTCTGTCGCATGCCAAGTGGCTGAATGTCAAATGACCTTAATCACCTGTAAACTGTACATGTCCACCAACACAACTGGCTCGGTCCATAAGGTTTCCATGGGTTTGATCCTCAGAAAACCTAGTGTCGTTGTTCTGCAGTGACCGGCCCAAACCCTGCCAAATCCAGCCAAGGGATAATAGGCTGAGGTGGCCCCGTGTAGCCTTCACATCTGTGAGCCCCGGGGCTGTACCTTCGTGTGCCCCCTGTGCATGCATTTGTGTTTGCAGAATGAACCTCTCGGACGTGTCATGGAACCTTTGCCTTTAAAAAATGGACATAGGATGATATGCACTCAGTCCAGCCAACCTCATTTTCACAGCTAGAAAGTCCTAGCCGACTAAGCCACATGTGCAATTGCATGTTGGTCTGGAGTGATCAAAGCTTGGGATTCAGGATGCATCAGTTCCAATGGTGACAGCGCAGGGCGCGTTTGAATTTGTAGTTTCAAGGTTCTTGTCAAGGTAGATAGAATTTTCCGTTTTTTCATGCCCGCTTACCTCGACTGCTGGCAGCTGCCAGCTAGTGGCCCTCTTCGAGGAGCTCAGTCATTTTTACAATACGCAGTTGCCACAGCTAGATCAACTCAATGAGCCTTTGCCATCCATCAGGACGCCAAGCTGGAAGTCTGAAACTTTCTGGATTGTATCTACTACCACCGCCACCCCTCCTCCTCCTACTACAACAACAACTGCTACTACTCCTACTACGACAACCACACCAACGACCACTATGCCTACTACGACTACAACCCGACAAGCACTACTACCGCTTTTTCACTGCTCTGCTTTTACTGGTGACTCGGCCCCCGCTCTATGCACTTTGTTCTTCCGGCCTCTGGCTTTCGTTGTTTGTTCCCTGCTACTTGCTTTCTGCTTCCTGCTCTCTGCTTCTTGCTTTCTGCTCTATTGGCCTGTTCTTGCTATTAGTGCTCGGCCGAAGCCCAAGGGAAGGAATACCCTCCGTGCACGTGCACGCATGCATGCATGAGTGCTTGCAGGCAGGGCCGAAATACTACTGGTGATTACTAGTGGTTGTAAACATGACACACAGGATGGGGGCAGCTCCGTATTCGAAGGCACCCATCAGAAAGCCAAACTGCGCCAATGCCTGGAGTCAGGCACCAAAACAACATGCAGCGACTTGGAAGCGCAATGTCTGCCTCCTCCTTGCTGAAGCCAAGCACACTGAAAACCTTCTCCTGCAGGGGGCGCTCCTTGGCTTCAAGCATGGATGCCCTGTCTGAGCGAACCATGTAGAAATCGCCGAGCCACATGGATCCTCACAGATCCTCCGCCCACCTTGCTACTGACTCACTCTAAGCAACACAGGTCTATCGGAATTTCTTCAGAAAGGATATCAAAGCAGCCTCAACACCATTGATCACCATGTCATAGGCATTGGCCCGAACCTTTCAAACAGCTGCAATTTGACAAGGCTGCGATCCAACATGTGTGAATTTTGTTGCCTCTGCCAGCTTTGGATCCTTGTGATCAAGGCCTTGGCACTGATGCCGCAGCAGACTCCATGGTTTCTGCACTCTGCAAGTTTCTTGGCAACCAGGCTTGCCATCTTGTCGATGTCCTACACCATTCCCATCATAAATCGCAATCAATAACAACATCATCATCATCATCTTCTTCTTCTTCTTCTGCGGGCTATCCGCATCAAGCGATGCGCTCGGGTTGCACAAAGCCCCCAGCGTCTGTCTTGTTCAAGGTCCGAACGAGGAGGGCTTCTTTCTTTCTTTCTTTTTTTCAGGCTATGGAGAGAGGGTTGGTTCCCTCCCTCCGAGGAGGGCTTCTCTCTTTCTCTCTCCCTGTCTCAACTCTCCATCGCCGTGCCTCTGTCCACGGAGATGTGAAGGGGTGGTGCTTTGCTGTGAATCTCTCCTGCGAGTGGCAGCAGCATGCGACAGCTAGAATGTGGCAGCTCTTACAGGGCAAGTAGCTGCGCACGAAGCTCACAAAAATCTTGCCTCATCTTCATCCCACTCCAGCATCGGGAAGTTCCTGCGCAGCAGTCTCGACTTCACTTCATCTGTGAGGTACAGGAAACTTCGAAGCACTTCTAGCAAGCTCAGGCTCTGTCACGACCCAGAGAGCGCGAAAGCCTTCGCTTCGCAAGCCTGACCATCAAGCGGAGCAAGATGTCATGCCAGCACCAATCCATTGGCCGTTGCCTAGCTCAGTTCCCATGAGGTGCCGGAACTTGCCCATGGACTCCTGCCTTGAGAGGGAACAGCGGGGAACAAGCATCCAAGATTTTCTCACATCCCACTGCTTGCAGGAAAAGCTCGTCTTTAGCTTCGGCCCTGCAAGAAGGCATGCGGCTCAGCGCGATATGGCCTAGTGGAACTACGAACGCTGGGCCTGCAATGATCAGCAGAATATCTCCAGGACCACACCCACCGGGCTTAGCATTGGCCTTCCTGGGCTCGACTCAGAAGGCTTTTGGAAGCTATGACTAGCAGGCTCCACGAAAGGCAACGAATGCCGTCAAGACTCTCAATCCATTTGACGTAATCCTGAAAGAAAGCTGATAGGTCTCTCCATCCCAACTTCACAAAAATGGCACGAAGCTACTGGTAGATTTCTGGTATGGAAAAATTCTTGAAACGACAAAGTGACGCGCTGCTCCTATCATACTCCTACAAGTAGGAGACAAGTCCCTACCTCGTCGTTGAAGAACTTCTTCGCGGAGCAATCATATGTCCCATCGGGGCTAATCTTGAGCCAGACCAATGCCGATGCGCCTGCTCAAAATAGAGCTTAAGAGCAAGAGGTCTCAGGATCCAAAACCGGATGCCTGGCCTACTTCCTGTCCTGTTGCTTTCTTTTCGAGCTCTTTCACTTTCCTGAAGGCGAAGGCTGCAGATCCAAGCAACAAACTGCACTTGCAGATGCTGGCAGGCAAGTTGCTTGCCAGACCATGCTCCGATACCCTGCGGAGGTTCCAGGAACCACATTGACCCCCAGGATACGCATCTAATCACAGCGACCGACAAAACATTCCTCAAAAAAGTCTGCTTTGGACCTTGCAGCACATCCCCAGGACGATCTCCGCATCATCAAACATCTGAGGCACGGCCGAGACGCATGCCGCAGATGCCCTGGAACGTGCTGCCCATGCTGACATCCAGCCTTGAAGTTCTTGCCTTTGCTCACCTTCAAGTTATGGTCTATGAATGACTACTGGCACGTTGGATATGATACTGCAAGAATCATTTGTGAACCGAGCAACATCTGTCAGGTCGACCAACCTCAGCAATGGAGCAGCGCACACGCGCTTAAGGCTGGGGAACTGCACTTTCCACTACACATCCGCAAAAAGATGACCAAGAAGCTCCATGTCATAGCGCAAGTCAGGCTTGTCGATCCCGAACCGGTCCATCGCCTCGTGTTTGATGGGCGTCTCTGTCAGCAAATGGCAGCTACAGCACCACCACACTTCACTGTTGTGGCTTCAGTCCCGCCTCGCTGTACTCCATGCGTTGAAAAGGCGGGAACTCGTGACCTGGAGCGACACAACTCTGCATGAGCTTCCAGGCTTTGAACTTCTCTGGGTAAAATCATAATTGGAACTCGGGATCCCACCGCACAGACCTCAAGGCAAAGACCATGACACAGCAGTTGCACCAAGTCAGCTGCATGCGCGTTTCCTCCTTCTTACCGAAGGCTTGCAAGCTGTGCAGTGCATGCGAGGAGCTTTTGAATATGTGCCGAATCATGCCCTCAAAGATCCGTAGAACATCCTCCTGCAGCACAAGGATTGCAAGCATCTTGGAAAGCAAGCTGCTGCAAATTGCCGAGAAGTGACAAAGCCTGCTGAACGAAGGACATTTCACAGTCCTAAGCTGCAAGACTGGAAAAGCCTGTTTTTTGCTGAGCGCGGCTGCTTTTCCCAACACGCCACCCAAACCAAGCTCTCTTTCCATGAAAAAAGGAATTTGTGCATTGAGCAATACGCCAATGCAAATGATTAAGCTAAAGCACGATCTGCGTGAACTCTGGCTGCCTGTCCGCCCGCAACTCCTGTGCAAAGTATCCAACTGGTTGCCAACACAGCCCACGCCCTGGTCTGCTGCCTCGTCGCGAAAGCACTTCACGATCTGGAAATAGCGATCAAGGCCACCCACCTCTCAGCCGTCAGCCCAAACCTCTAATGACAGAGCCTACATCTCAGCTACTCACCATAAGAAGCTGCTTGAAGGTCTGTGGCGATTGTGGCAAAGCGTAGAACTGCCTTATTGACAGAGGTTGATGTAGAACTCGGGTCTGCGCACAAAGCAGCCTCACTAGCTAGCTCTCCGCCATGTTGCCCAGGGTTCATCCGGGAAGGCACCACAAAGTCACGGGCACCTTCAGGTGTGGACTTGATGAGAACCGGCGTCTCAACTTCCTCAGCACAGATAAACCAGAAAAAAAGCTTCTGACATATCAGCGGTTCCACTTCCCTGACGAAACAAAAGCACAGCACCAGCTGCAGCCAAGAAGCGCAAAAATCACGGTCTCCCAGGTAACTTGGCTTCGTGAAATTCTGAATGCTTTCGGGCAACACACATGTCGTTGTCTGGCTTGCACTCAAGGCACTCTCTCACCAATCGTGTAACTTTGTTGCGAAGGAGAATGGCGTCCTTTATCGGATTCCGTCGAATGTCCAGATATCCTGGGTGCTCTCGGCAACTGGAAGCAACGCTTGAGTACTCACTTGTGAAGTTGCGCTTCAAAGTAGCTAAGTCGAGGCAACGGGAAGGAGGGCAGGAGTCCAAGATAGTCCAAGTCAAGTAGCGATACCGCATTCGGGTGTCCTCAGAAACTTCTTTTCTGGCATGCCTTTTTGTGCTGTTTGTTCAGCGAACCTGTCCTCGTTGGCATCTGTTTGATCCTCGATCTTAAATGGCGGGGTGGAGCTAGAATTCCTTGGTGCGCAAACTGCCTGGTGCAAATGGGCCAGAAGGCTGTCGTGGCCGAGATGCAAAACTTGGAGCTCGTCTGCCACAATCTCAATGTCACCAGTCCTTTTGCACTAAGAAGGCTCAATTGTCTAAAGCAAGTGCTACTGAGAAGATCACACAGTTTAGGTTGCAAACGCTCTTTCTGCATTCTTCTTGATGCGCTCCACCACCTGAAGTAGCACTTGGCCTAGACTGAGAAGTCAACAGTGTATCTGAGCCGGAAGCCTTTCCAGTCACCTCCAGGACATACACTCCCGTAGAAAGTGTCGGTAGCAACCGCTCTTCCAGTCTTCCACGCCTTCACCACAAACTCACGGCCAAGATTTCGGGCTTGCTCGTAGCGCTGGAGTCCGGCTTCGTCTGCTCCATCCTAGCAATCACAATTCTCACAGTTCCCGGTTCCACCGCCTGCTGGCCATATGTTTGCATCCGAGATGCTTTGGGAAACACGACCTGCCAAGTCCGCTTGTTCATGTACACATGATCTCAGGCCAAGGGCTCTTAGCTACGTATGCCAGAGGCTGTGCAGGTTTTGGTCATCTACCATGCAGCAAGTTCGCGCAGGCCTGAGTAATACCATAGCGGTCACGAAGGTCTACGAAAGCGAAGTGGTTCATGTCCCGAGACATCTGAACCCAGCCGCAAACAGTAACCTTGTAGTCCACATGGTCTATCCTGCGCAGTGCAGTCGGGATTCATGGGCATTAGAAGGACTTTATGCTGTCTTCGCAACTGCCACAGAAAGTATTAAGTCGGCCAAGCCACCGAAGCTCTCCGCAACTATGCGTGCGGTGACCGGTCTGCAATGCCTTTTCCATTTCTGCCATAGGAAAGCCCCGCAACCATCAGTAGCTCCAGCTAGGTCTGCTTGGGCCCAAAGATAGTTTGACACAGGCCACGCAAATAGCAGATGCATCCAGTCCTTGCACATCCATTACCTCTCTACACTGCTCTCTGCATGGCTACGACAACAAGTATCAAGTGACCTGAAGGCCGTGAAGACCATTCGACAGCAAAGCTAAGATTTCAGCTGAGCTCTGAAAATTGGATGTCACGTGGGAGTTCTCCAGGTTGTTTCAAAGTCTCGCAGCCAAGTGATGCGAGCATCCTTCCCAGAGGCAAACCCTTCAAAGAAGGGTTGTGAATGCTCCAAGCTGAAACTCAAGAGCTGAAATCAAAGCACACCCATGCATGGATCTGGGGTCTGCAGTGAAATTCGCATGCAGGGTCCATCTACGTCATCTTTCTTTGAAGGAAGCAGTCCTCCTTCGGATCGGCATTCAAGACCAGTGTCTATGATAGCTTGAACTCGTCTGCCACCAGTCCGGTCAAGGTTGAGGCACCTTTGAACCAGCTAGAGTTGCTTCTTTAAGATACATCCTCATGCTGGTTTGGCCCATCTCACCTCCAGGCCACACCTCACAATGGTCAATACGAGGCCGCGAGCTCGGTATCCTTCAAACTGCTCGAATCGAGCAGCAAAGCCTGGAGGGCTTTGAGCTTTGAAGCTTCTGCCAGCTTCCAACCACGCCCATGACGTAAGGCATCGGCTTATTTCCACATCTTCTGGCAGAAACCTTGCAGACAGAGGCACTCAAAGGTGAATGAGCTGACGTCCCCACCTCTGGAGTATCTTCGTGGCAATCGCTGCCTCCTTGCAGGCCTTGGCATGCACAAGTCAAGTCTCTGCAATTTCCTCCAGGACTCACAGTCTGTGGCAGAAGGTCTCGTAAAGTGCCACGGAGGGACGCTCTTCCCAGCCATTTTCAACTCCAAGCAGGGATAACTCTCACCTCCGTCTTCACCAAGAAGCCGAGCTCGCAAAGCAGCCTCGCACTGCGATGCTTCAAGCTGAAGCTTCAAAGCTTACTGCCTTTAATCGAGCGACAGCCAGCTTTGAACCGTGGGTCTTCCGGCTTACCAAGACGGATCTGACATCCTTCCACATGTCTGCGCAACTTTTATGACTCAGACGCTTCCATACCGCGGTGGCCTGTGGAAGCCATTGCCTTCGGACAGCTGACTTCCAGATCAACACACGGCAAGGATCCTCCTGACGTTTCGCCAAGCCTACTGAATACATCTAGCCGTATCTAAACGCATGCAAGACCGCCCAACACACGCAACTTGCGTCCTCGAGGATATACGACCTAGGTTGATGCTGCCCGTATGCCAAGAAACAGCAAGCAAAGGAACACAACAGAGCAATCCTTGGCAGTTAAGTGGCGCCGCTGCTTGAAGGTCTGTCGGCAAATGAGCCTTGATTGTGCGGAATTAAGATATTCAGCATTTCAACCCCTGCTGCGGCGACGCAAAGAAAAGAACCGGAAGAGCCAAGTTACCAAAGTCGGCAGCACGTCAGCCATAGTCGAATCCTCAAACCCGCCGCTGACATGTTGGGACAATGATCAAATGCACAGGCCAAGGCATTTGCCAGCTCAACCCGCTGCTTGTCTAGCAGTTGCTGTGAGACCCAAGCTGCAGCATCCTGGAAGAAGCGTAGAAAAGCTATGCTGAAGCTGGTTTCCTGGCTCTGTGCAATGGCCTGGGGTTTGGGATATCGCGGTTCGATCGCTGGCGGCGGTGGCAGGGCAGCCACAGCAGCTGCTGCAGCCTTGCAGTTCAAACGAGCCATGTCTTCCTGATGCTCCGTATGAAAGTCATGGCAAAAGCAATATGCATCAGTTATCGCTGAGTCTACTGCTGAAAGCTCTGCTGCGTTTGCTTGTTCGGCGACACCTGGTGAAATGTATTGGGAGCAACTCGGCCGCTGAAGTTGGTGCACACGTTGCAAAGCCGTCTGCCTGCCTGAGAATTGCAATGGAACATCCTCCTGCGCGGCTGAATGCACATGTTGCACCAAGGTCAGGGTGGGATCTGTTGGCTTGAGGTGCATGGCCAATGGTACTGAGAATGGAAATGCCACAGACGCTCACACCTGCTTTGAAGCACATGGGAAAGGTGTTCGATCCATGAGTGACGCCACGCACCGCCCTAAGCATATCTTTCCGCAGCCTCTCGCCCTAGTACTCCCCACGATCACGCTGCCCGCTGTCGCGACTCTACTGTTTGACAATCATATCTTGTGCGCCACCACCGCTCTGTGATGGCTGCTGTGATGCTCATGCTGCCTTCCTTCAAGAATCTGATTTGTTGTTGCCCGATCGAATGCGCAACGCACGAAAAGTGTTCTGACTGGTGCCTCCAAGCCGTACACCCGCACGTTGGCTCTAAAGCCTGACTCCGCTTCAAATGTTTCGTAGACCTTGGCCAGGCAATCAGAACATCTTCAAGGCCCAATCCAGTAGATAAACGGCCGAAAAGCAATGTCTCCGCCGAGAAGTGGTCGGCGCAACGTCTTCGAAACCAAGTTGTTGAGCTTCACCTCTTTCCGTGATGTGCGGCCAAACCCCAATCACTTGCCAACAGCTCAGAGCCTTGCCTTGGCATTGATCGGTCCTGCCAGGAGAAATCTGAAACGCTGACTGGCCATCATGCACAACAGCGCTCAAAAGAGGCACAGGAAGGTTAGCAAACGGAAGTCATACAAAAAACTTCTGCTGCTCTAGATGTGCTACGGTCACTGTCATCATGAAGCCAAAGCACGGCCTCAAACTATCTCTCCGAAATTTGATATGTACAGCCTCATCCCGTCTTCTGATTCTGTCATCCCGACCGAGGCCTCTACGATTTGCTCTTGGAGAAAAAACCGGCAATGCTGCCTTCAAAGAATTCAGCCAAATTCTGCATGAACGTCAAGGCTATGGATTACACCATGTAGCTATGCCTTCTCTCGTGGCGTGCGATGTGCAGAAGAGGCGAAAGCATCATCCGAGAAGTACCTTTGAGAAGGCTGGTCCAGCAACCATGCAACTACTCAGGCAACAATCTTTGGTGTCAACCTCGGCTTAAACATGTGAGGAAACGCAGGAGATGCGATCTGCAGGAAATTTACATGGATAATCAGGAGGCTTTTCGTAGGAACAGAAGAGCAAGGAGGCCTCGATCCGGCTTGATTGTAATAAGAACAGTAATAACAATACTAGTGTCGATTGTAATAATAAGAACAATAGTAAGAAGATATCTTGTAGCAAGGGACATCCGGGATCTTCGGAACACCAGGGGTATATATAGGGAATATATAGGGATTATTATAGACTATGATAGGGTATATCTGAGGATTATACACGCGGTACTATAAAACTTGCTTCTTATTTCCGCGCAACTTTGCTCTACAACTATGACTGTGGACCGGGCAGGCTTGCCGCGCCCAGAGGCTCCAGAAATTGTTGGGGTGTTTACATGGCTCCGATTGCTGGAAAACATCAATTGAAACTTGAAAAAACAAGCTACAAGATTGACCCCCAAGGAACGCTAGTAACACTAATCCCACTCTCTAAACGAAACCCTAAACGATGAACCACCCAAAAACCCTTAACCTACAACACAATTTGAACTTGCAGGTATTCAGGGATGTGAAGTTCAGATTTCCCTCGTTAAAGGCTTCAAAACATTAACCCCTCAGAACGACATGACACCCTCAAACCCCATGTGATTGTAACAAGCCCCAACCACCCTAAACAACTGGAAAATCCTAAGCATCTAAATCCTAAACAGCCCCAAAACCCCAAACCCCTAAACCCTAAAACCTAACCAGCCTCACACCCTAAACAAGCCCCAACCCACGAACCCTCAACAACCCAAAGCCCCGAACCCTCAACAACCCCGAACCCTTGAGCCTCAACAACCCCAAACTCCAAACCCAAACACCCTGAACCTCCTGCACCCCAGCCCAAAGCTAAACTGTAAACGACCCCAATCCCGAGACAGCTTCAACACCAAACCCTAAACAACCCAAGCCCAAAAACCACCCCAAGCTTTGAGCATTGAGCATATCTAAACACTTAGCCTCAACAACCTCGAACCCTAAACTCTAAAGCAACTCCATGCCTCTATGCCCTAAACCCTCCACAGTTCCAAACCCCAAAAAATGAGAACTGAACATGTTCACCCATGAGCCCAACAAGTACACTGATTTATGGGGTTCAGTACGCTGAGATCATACAAGACCTTGGAAGTTACGCCCTAAAGCCCTAACTAATGGCAACGAAAAGCCCAAACTCTAGCCCCGAAACGACCCCAAACCCTCAAAAACCCGAAACCCTACGTCCTTACAACCTCAAGCTCTCAAGCCTGAACAACAGTGAACCGTGGACAACCCGCAACACTGAACCCTCAAGAACCCCAAACCATAGACTCCCAAGCGCTGATGAACTGTCCCCTATGACAGGCAGCCAGCCACCGTGTAACGGGCAATCAGCCACCATGGTGGAAACAAAAATGATTGAATTTTAGGCTCTGGAGTTTAGGATTTTGATGTTTTTGACGCTCAGCTCGTTTTTCGCAACGCCCTTTTGCCCACAGCCCAGGCTTCGGTAAAGCCCGCAAGGCAAGCACAATTGGAGCTTCTAATGAACACAAAACGAGATGCTCAACCTCTAAGAGAAGTCAAGGAGCACATCCCACAATGCTGGCATGGGCGGCCCCAGAATGGCACTTTGTGGCCCAACCCCAAATTTGGGTTCCAGAGCCTAAGAGCCTCCCTATGGATTTCCCTCTATTTTGTGCATTTTAGGTTTAGCTAAACTTGCCCTTTTTGCTGCTCAGCATGGTTTAAATAAACAGGCAAACAACAATCAATTTACTTAAAGTCACAGGTAAAAACGGTCAATTTACTTGAGCCTAGCTTTGCAAATGACATGATCTACCGCTATAGCTATTGCGCAAAACACAAACACTGGATCCCAGATTTGAGTGGGTTGAACCATCTCAGCAAACCAGACGGTTTCAGCATGGTTTAAGTAATTTGGTGCAAGCGATCAATTTACTGAAACCTCGTGCTACTAGTGCAATGATCTGCCATTATGGCACTTGCTAAAAACATAATTCTGCGCTGGCGGCTCAGGGCGAAGCCTCTAAAATGTAGGGTTTAGTGGGTCTGGATGTAGGGTTTAGGGGGTTGGGATTTAAGGTCTAATTGTGGTTTTTGGATTTAGGGTTTACGGTTTGTTCAAGGGTCACTGGGTTTAGGGGTTTTGGATTTAAGGTCTAGGGTTTTTTGGGTTAAAGGGTTTTGGTGTTTTGGGTTTAGACTTAAATGATTTTGGATTTAGAGTTTAGGTTTTAAGGGTTTTGGTTTAAGGTTTACGTAGGGTTAGAGATTTTGGATTTAGGGTTTAGGGTTTAGGGATCTTGGATTTAAGGTTTAGGGTTTTGAGATTTTGGATTTAAGGTTCAGGGTTTAGCGATTTTAGATTTAGGGTTTACGGGTTTTGGGGGGTTTTAGATTTAGGGCTTAGGGTTGAGTGGTTTTGGATCTAGGGTTTGAGGGCTTTGGGGTTTTGGGTTTAGACTTTAATGATTTTGGTAGAGATTTTGGATTTAGGGTTTAGGGTTTAGGGATCTTGGATTTCAGATTTAAGGTTTTGAGATTTTGGATTTAAGGGTCAGAGTTTAGCGATTTTAGATTTAGGGTTTACGAGTTTTGGGGGTTTTGGATTTAGGGTTTAGGGTTGAGTGGTTTTGGATTTGGGGTTTAGGGTTTAGGGGTCTTGGATTTAGGGTTTAGGAGTTTTGTAAGGTTTAATGGTTTTTGATTTAGGATTTAGTGTTTAGAGGGTTTGGATTTAAGGTTTAGGATTGAGGGGTCTTGGATTTAGGGTTTAGGGGTTTAGGGGTTTTGGATTTAAGGTTTAGGGTTTAGGGGTTTTGGATTTAGGGCTTAGGGTTTAGGGGGTTTCGATTTA
>CAJNIZ010003743.1:0-17820 GCA_905231905.1 Symbiodinium pilosum | reverse complement strand
GTACATGGACCCTTAGGGTAGGGTTAGGGTTGTTTTATCGTTGACCCAAAACCCCACCCTTCTGCCATGCCCCTGTTCACTTCAGAGCCATCAACAACCACGCGCGCCTCAAAACCGTAAAGCCCCAACACCCTGAGATTAAGACCCAGATAAGCGGCAGAGTCTGAGCCCTAAATGCTTCGCCCAAAAAAGCCCAAACTCTAGCCCTTCAATCCTAAATCCTACGCCTTGAATCTTACACCCTATAAGCCCTGAAGCATAAGCCCTATACCCCAGCCCTATCCCCAGGTACTACGTTTGGATGCGGATGAGCTGCGCAGGGTCATGGAGATGCAGGGCGGTGCTGTCTATGGCTTAAAGCAGTATATCAGAGACAGGCTGCGCTGGGGATATCTGGGTTTAGGGTTTGGGGTCAAACTTTAGGGTTAGGGTGTTGAGACGAGGATTTAGGGCTTACGACTTAGGATATAGGGTTTAGGGCCTTTGGGAATGTTTTGAACACAGTTTTTACCTTTTGCTTGTCATAACAGCCAACAAGCAGCGAGAACATACGGCAATACCGTGAACCTCGTTGTTTTCTGGCTTGTCGTGCCCAGCTAGAAAATAGTAGACTCAAATTGTTCAACGGGGTAGTTGGTATCCTCAATTTGGATATTACTCAACGCAGTAGTATCTTTAGTTGGGACATTGTAGTCCCTGGTATGGAGTAAGATGATGACATCTTTTTGGGTAAAGGTTTTCTAAAAGGCTAGAATCTTACTTAGTCCACCACGAAACACTGCTGAATAGAGCTACAGTATGTTTTTGGGGTCGGGGGTCATGCCTTTCAGTGGGCCTTGTTCACCATACGTTTCATCATCAGGTGTTGTAGCTGGTTCTAAAAATGGACATAGCTTCAAGTCTGTTCCATGTTACATCCGATCCTTGTCACTACCGGCGCAGCCCAAACCCGGCATACTACCTGCAAAATCTCGCATTACCCAGGGAATCCAATATCCCTGGATTAGGGAATATGCTTACATGATACTAGGTTAGCCCTAATATGAATGAAGGAGAATTAAGGGGCATCGGATTTTCTGGGTAGTAAGGAAGCCATTCGAGTCGGCTTGCATTCCGCGCTGAGATGCCCTTCCCCAGCTCCTAGGAACAAGGGTGTTTTCGCCAGGAGCCACTTACATAGCAGTGTTCGTATTGGGCTTGATAGGCTTATGGGGTTGTTCATCGGCAAGATTTATAGGTAAGTATGGTTTCATATTGAGAGCAGAGGTCATGGTAAGTAATCTCGATGGCTGCCATCCCTTTCTTAGACAATCAGCAGTTTGTCTGTCAGTGTCCCGAGCAGGCTTGGGCACTCGGTGTTTCAGCAGCAGGTCACCTACCAAAACGAAACTCTGGATGACAAGCAAGGCTTGGAAGCCTTGGTGTTTCCGGCAGAGCTACAGCTGGTGCTGCTGGCACGACGCCACGGTCGTGCAGACGAGCTCAGATTTGCTTTGGTGCAGCGGCTTCGAATTGCCAATGAATACCCGGAGGTTCACCGAATCCTGAAAGACCTGCAGGATCCGGATGAACTGGATTCCAGGGGCAACTCAGCAGCGGTGGAAGCAGCCTTCTCACGGCACACTGACATGCTCAAAATGCTCATAGCAGCTGCAGCAAATGTCAACCGTACAGACAGAAGTGGGTGCACCGCACTCGTTGCCGCCTCAATCTCACGCAATGTGGACGCTGTGCAAGTCCTGTTGCATGCTTCTGCAGACGCGAATGCAGTAGGGACAGGTTTCAACTTTGGATGCTTACCCACCACGCACCGCGAGAAAGATGCAGCAGGTTTCAACTTTGGGGTCGAGGCGTTGGCAGCGACGCCGTTGTGGTTGAGAGTGCGCCATTATTGTCAGATATTTGCGGAGAAGGTTGAAGAGGATGTGACCACTTGCATCATACTGCGTATGCTGGCAGGGGTTGGTGCAGACCCTAACTGGGCACCCCGCAGCAATGAATGCTGGCTTTCTGTTTTGCCCGGCACCACGCCACTTCTACTAGCTGCTGAATTGGGAGGCGAACAGCTTGCGCGGTGCTTGGTGGAAGTCTGGGCAGATCCTCTTATGGTCGATAGCTGGTCGAGATGTCCGCTCCTTGTAGCTGCAGAAAACGGTCACACGAGGCTTGTGACGTTTTTGATTTCTGTTAGTGCTGACCTGGAGCAAGTTGACGGCTGGCAGAGAACACCTCTCTGGACAGCGGCATCTCAGGGCTTTGCGAACACTGTCGCCACCCTGCTGCTTGCAGGTGCAGACGTACATGCGGCTGACAACCAGGGCAGAATGCCAATTTGGACAGGTTCTGCCTCGGGTAGCGCCGAGACAGTCAGGACTCTTCTGCAGGCCCGTGCAGACGTGGATGCTTCGGACAGCTGGGGAGCCACGCCACTGTGTGCCGCAGCTGAGTTTGGCAATGTGGAGGTGGTCTCAGCCTTGCTACTTGCTCGTGCAGAGGTGGACAGGGCAGACAAATTGGGACGCACGCCGATGTGGCTTGCGGCCGCAGCGGATCATACAGCGGTGTTGTTTTGCTTGTTGCTTGCAGGCGCCGACAAGGAGAAGGCCAGCAATTCTGGCGCAACGCCGCTGCTAGCAGCATGTGAGTGTCCGAAAGGTCTACGGGCTGCATATGCCTTGATGTCATGTGGGGCCAACTTAGGCAAGGTAGACCATCAGGGCAGGACGGCCTGGCAGATTGCTTGCAGCAGGGTCAATCCTGACGACTTTGAGAATGTTTTTGCCAACGCTCTTCCGATTGCAGGCCTGGGTTGGGGCCATTATGAGTGAGGTTTCTGATTACAGTGATGCTCACACGCGGCTATAACACAGAGGATGGGTTTTGAACAATGAACGGAAGCCTTCGCTCACAGAAGACCAAGGCTGCGTGGTGGTCGGCCCATGAAGCGGGCTGGGATTCCCTTCTCCCATAACATGGAACCCCAAACAGGGCCGGACGATGATTACTGTTAGTTCTAGAAGGGGTGAATGGGGTGCCATGTTACTAGTAGTTTGGGGAGTGTAGCCCTTGAGATTGATCTTGCAAGCTTCAGAAAAAGCTGGCACTTGCCATGTTTTGGCGATGCGCATGCCTGTATGGGCCCAAAGACCCAAACGCTCTTTAAAGACTTTCATCGATAACCCAAAGCATTTGGATAACCCCTTTATCTCGTCACCGTTGGCCTTAAGACCCACCGTATGCGATAGCTATCCGATTGATAGCTGGAGCGTCGCCACTAGCTGGCATTAAAAAGACAGTCTTATTGTTGCTGGGGGAGCCAGGGAATTGAAGTGAGAATGACCGTATACCTGTTCGGAGTCATGGCTACATGTAACGCCAAAGCCATCATGAACACACGCCAAACTCTCAACCCTAAGCCCTAGTCCTCAGCCTTAAGCTTGAAGCCTGCCTCTGTCTGCTAGCATGCGTATGCAGATGTCAACCCTAAACCCTCTGCCTTCCCTACACCTGCCCTAACCATGGGCTCCATATGTGGACCCTGCATCTCGTGCAGCGCCCTCTTTGGAATGATAACCTTTCCAATTCACCTAATAAGGAGTGTTCACGCTCTCCAGTATTTCATGGTACTGATTTGGCGGATTCTTATATCACATGGGGGGGAGGCGATTAAGGCCTCGGGGATCAGTGTCCAGTGTTCATGGGGCTGGCGGGCTGGCGGGCTTCCAGCTTTGCTTGTAGGGTGCCCCTATTACAAGGACTCAATCATAGTATTTCGGGTGCTACAGAGGAACCTGTTCTTGAATTCCGCATGTCAGTGTACCCAGGCCATGGGGAGGATCTAGAAAAGTACAACTCCCAAATATGGAGAGTGTAGTTTTGGGTTTGGGGTTTAGGGTCCAGGGTTTAGGGTTTGGGGTTTAGGGTCCGGGGTTTAGGGTTCGGGGTGTAGGTTTATAGGGTTTAGGGCAGCATCCGCCTTCAACCATTATGTAGAAGCCGAAATGTAGGTACTATGGTCCCTGTAGGGGGTTTAGGGTTTAGGGCTTTAGGGCGATATGTAGAGTAGGGTTTAGGATACGGCAGAATAATCAAGAATCAAATGGCAAAGAACATGAAGCATGAAATGAAAACTGTGCTTATATAAGAATTTTACAGGGATGATTACCAATGTCATGGGCCTGTGTTCCTTGTATGATGCTTATATATGATTTAGGGTTTAAGGGTTAAGGGTTAAGGGTTTAGGGCATAGGGCACCTCAAATAGAATTCAATATGATACTGGTACTTGTTCAGGGCCGGAACCCAATCCTTGCGCGAAGCTCTACTGTCAGCCCTGATCCCCCCAGCCCTCCTTTGTCCTTGCTTGGACTGTTCTATCTTTGGGCTGTATTGCACGGAAAAGGCAAGCGTTTGCGAGTGGTGAAAGAAGAACGAACCCTGATCATCGATGACTCTCATTTTCCTCCCCACAAGATTACACCACAACTACAAGAGGGCCCCAATCCCAAGCAGTCAAGGTTTTGAGTTAAGGGTATAAAGCCCTAAATTCTCAATCCGACGCTTGCGCTTCAAGCCCCAGCTTCCAAACCCTACACCTGAAGCCTACTTGGAGGTTCATCGTGCTTCGTAACTACTTATAACTGCGACTATAACCTGAGCTCTAATTGGTGGTAACCTATATGAGTCCACTTCGGGTATTCTAAACAAGGTCATAACGCCAGTGATAAGTAGCTACTAGGTCCCATGAACCTCCAAGTTAACCCTCAGCCCAAAGCCCTAAAAGGCCTAAACAATAAAGCTTTGAGGCGCGCCAGACTACCAGTCGCCCTTCCTAGGGTTCAAGGTTGAGGGTTAACGGAGTACATGCCCATCCTTACTGTAGGGACGACCCGACACCCTACAAATCCCTCGAACTTCTTTCAAGGACCTAAGAGTAACCCGTAGTTCCAGACCCCGAAGCCCTTACCTAAACCCTAAACCCTAAATCCCTAAACAGTAAACCTTGAACGAGGTGCCAGAATGGGCCAGCCTCTTCAGCGTCCTGGATGAAGATGGCAGCGGCACGCTGGCGTGGGACGAGCTGCGTGAAGGCAGACGATTCAGGGTTTAGGGTTTGGGTTTAGGTTTTGGAGACTGCAGAATTTAGGGGTTCAGGCAGGACTAGGATTTAGGGTTGAGGGATTAGGGTTCAGGGCTTAGGGCTTCGAGACCTGAGGGTTTTAAGGGCTTAGGTAGGATTATAGGGCTTCGGTCTCGAGTTTCGGGACGTGGGGTCTGGGGTGCTGCTGGACTGAAAAGTAGGACACCCTAAAACCTAAACCGAGTTTCCTAAAGTTTGCGGTTTAGGGTTTGGGGCTTCCTGCTTGGGGCTCCTTAAACGGAGGATGATGGTATATTGGGGTCTATACTGGGGGACTCTTGTATTGTTGTATTGGGAAGCCACTAACTAGCAGGGTGCTCTGCTCTATGGTTGCTTCTGAGGTTTGGGGTTTAGGGTTCAGGCATAGATAGTATAGAAGATACTAGTGCAGTGGAGGGACCCTGCAAATCGTCCCTTCTGCTGCCAAGTAGTGCGCTGGACTTCGTCATACTTGGAGGCATAAGGTTCTGGCTGTATGGATATGGTAGTTTCCCAAAATAGGGGTACCCCAATATAGACCCCCAAATACTACAGTCCTTATTATAGGGACCCCCCAACAGGGTACCCTTTATTTTGGGAAACCTCCATATAGCCTGAGGGACAGTTGGTCGCAAGCACAACAGGAAATAGTTCCACCGGCAACTCCGAATCCCAACGTGCCCGAATTTTCTGGTACAGAGAAGGTGCCTGAGACTGCCAGTTCGGGGCCCACCAATTAAAGCCAAAGTGTCGGGATAAACCTGAGGTTAGGGTTGGGGTTGCCTCTGCCCACGCTCTAGCATGTACCCCATTTGTAGACCTAAGACCCCTCAACCCTAAACGAAATTTGGAAAACTGACAGGCCTCTTTTGCGGCCCTTTAAGGTTACTTGTTGTTGACCAAGCCGGGGATAAATAGTATAAAGAGTGGCGGGGAGGGGGCGGGGCGGGGCCGGGAAAATCAAAGAAATCCTACTCCCAAGCTCTAAGTCTCGGAAATGCTGGAATTTCAGTGCTGGGGAGGTTTTGAGAGGTTTTGAATGGGCCACCCAGTACTGGAAGGGGGTAGGACCTGTCACGGCTGCGGTCAGCAATTGGTTTCTAGAGGATTCCAAACGCCCTGAGGCCGGACCAGCCTCGGCAAATGTCTCCTGGGTTTAGGGTTTAGGGCTTAGGGTTTAGGGTAGGGATGTCTTTGTATTGAAGCCCCAGATATACCACAGTTTACCATAGTTGTACTGCAGATGGAGGAAATCTTGCGCCGCCTAGAGCTACAGCATTTAAAGCCCTTAACCCTAAAAACCTTTCCTCTCAATCTTGAACCTTAACAACAGCATGGCTTAGGGCATGCAACCATCCACCCCGCAGCCTCTGAAAGCCTTTAATTTAGGAATCTAACAATTTAAGGTTTTGGTGGACCTTAGATCAAAATCAGGTTCCTGATAAGAGAGGATGCAAGCGGAGGGGGGGTTGTTCTAAACCTGCTTGTAAAGAAGGGACGATTGGGATTAAGCTCCTTTTTCCATCCTGAACAAGAGGGGAACCTACATTATGGCCGGCTGGGGGACAGGTACGTGTTTTGAGGGCGAAATTCGAAGTACGCTGCCCCCAGACCTTAAAACTCTAAAACCTGAAGCGTCTAGGACTCTGGGACCACCCTAAAGGCCTGGGCCCTAAGCCCATGCATGCGGTCCTTTTTCGAGTGCCTTATTCTTTGTCTGGCTTTGAGTGGTACTTTGCCCAAAAAAGGCGGGACCTACAAATTGACCCCAATATGCCATAATCCTTATCATTGGGATCCCCAAGAAGGTACCCCTAAACCCTAAACCATCTTTCATAAGGCAGCTCCGGGGGAACCCCAGCCTTCAAAATCAGAACTCTGTGACCATCTTTTCTGAATATAGTGGTACTTGAGACTCGCTAGGGCTTACTGGGCGGGGAAGCTGGCCAGGAGTACTTCGAGGGACCCTGGAGTTCGGCAACATACGAGATCTCAGTAAGCAAAATGCAGTAAACCCTGTTCCAACCCTATATATGCGAATCCAAACTCATTAGTCACCCCAAAATCTCTCAAAGTAAGGGGGGTCAGGGTACTTACGTAGATGTTTAGCCTAGAACTTCCAAAGCCCTGACTTCAGGTATATGAGCTGCACTCACTTAATGGACATGGGCTCCTTATTAGCGACTACTTTTTGGGACTATATTAAACTACATAAGGGACCCCTACGTCCACTGTTAAGGGTCCCTTAGTAAGGCAAATTGACAGTAGCTCATACATACTTAATGGGTCCTAAGTCGGGCCAGATTTCTTAAATCCAGCGTAGGGTGTCTAAGGGCCCCTCACTTGGAGGTTCAGGGTAATTATACCTGGCACTTGTAGCCTAGCCAGAACCATATTGGGGGACTCAAGGGGGTTCAAAATTGGTTATAAGTACGATTGTAATTCGGCTATGAACACCCTAAATGCTAAACCCCAAGCCCTGCACACCAGTCCGTAATCCTTTTACGCCCTTTCAAGCCCCTAGGCCCTAGGCCTTTTCTGTATCCCCCGTTCAATTGTCCTTGTAAGCCAGTTTAAGCCCCCAGGCCTTCTTCGCACCCCGAACCAAACCTCCAAGTAGTTCCAGAAAGCCTTTTGATGGCCTGCGCCTCGTGAACAACTTCCGCGAAGAGGCTAAGGGGTTTAGGGTTCTAAGTACACGGATATGAAGGTTTCAGGTGCCAACGCCATCATTTCAGGTTATAGGGTTTGGGGTTTGGAGGCGAAAAGTATTTGAGGCTAAATACAGCCAAAATCCAAACCCTAAATTGTAGTTCCTGCAACCGAAATCCTGACCTACAGCCCCAATCCTACACAGAGTAACCTAGACCCAGAAAAAAAGTAAGTATTCCAAAATGTTGGGTGCAAGTCCATTTTTTACAGGTATTTTGAGTACCCTGAAACCTTAAACCCTAAACCCCAAATCTTTGCCACGTTCGCAGGCTTGGTTTCCTATTGGGCAAGGTCGGCTATGGAGGCCGGATGAGCTTCTCAAAGGTTTAGGGTTCAGAGCTTCGGGTTTGGGATCTGGGGCGTAGGGTTAGGGTTCAGGGTTTAGAGTTTAGGGTTTAGGAAAACAGCTGCGGGAACTAAGGGGTTGGGTTGGGTGACTTCCCCGAACTGTCGGTCGTATTCAGGGGGCTATTATAACTCCTAGTACCCATTCCATGGTAACTGCTATTGTAAAGGGGAACCACCAGAGTTTTGGGGTTTAGGGAAACCCTAAACCCTAAGCTTCAAGCCCTAAATCTTGACCGCGTTCAGGGACTCTTCCTAGCTGAACGCATTTAATCCTCAGAGTTAAGCCCCCAAACCCAAAGCCCTAAACCCTACGCCCTAAACTGTGCAGGGTGTTGCAGCAATCCTAGATGTTTAAGTTGATATACTTAACAAAAACCTACATTAATCACGATTACCCTGATTCAAAGTAGCTAATAAGTGGGTACTTGGACCTTCTGGGTTCAGGGTTTAGTGTTCAGGGCTGGGGGAACTCTCAAAATCATAGGTCCCTCTTAGCCTTCAGCCCTATGCTAAAAACCTTAAACCTTCCTGAGGCCTAATTACAGAATTTGCTGCTGATCAGGGTAATTAGCCCCAATCCCTAAACCCTAAACCCGAAGTTGGGATTGTATAGCGGTCATGCAACAGGACATAACTTGGCAAGCCGTCTGGGTGGCAGGATTGCAGAATGGTTGCATGATGAAATCTCGGAAGATGAGCTTCGGGAGAACAGGAGGGGAAGGAGTCCCAACAAGCACGGCCCCTCCCCAACTCATCTTGACTCGGGATATGGGTTCCAGCTGAGCAGAGAATCTCAACGCACGGGTGTCAAGGGCCTACCTGCTGGTCACATGGATCCAGCAGCGCTGGCTTGAGTCAGGCCTCGCGGCGAACCCGCACGAGGCACTGATCAGGCATGGCCCTTTATTCGGAAGTATCCCCTCAAGGAAGGGAAGGAACCAAGCGGGAGCACTATCACAAAGTTCGCAAAGCTTCCGCCAGAGACCTGGATCTGAGTTTAGGGTTAGGGTTTAGGGTTGAGGTAGGATTAGTTCATCCGATGTGCAACGGTCATGTTGCTTGCCGTGTTAGGGTCCACATTTTCGTTTAGGCTTCAGGGTATGTGGCCGCTTATTAGGGCTTGCTTAGCACGCTTTTGTAGCCCCAAAACCCTAAACACTAAATCCCTGAACCCCAAACCCCACTACCCTAAAACTCTACAACCCCAAAACCCTAAAACTCTATAACGCCCAAAACCTTATGCCCTCATCACTTATGCAGAACTGCAAGTTCCGCGCTTCGCGCAGGTCGTCACCAAGTGAGGGTCTCAAGCCTGGGCACCGAGGCTGCCAAACGACGGGGCAGATGTATGGGGGCATAACGTAGGCTTTAGGGTATAGGCATTGGGTTTAGGTTTGAGGGTTTAGAGATTAGGGTTTAGGGTTTTGGGTTCAAGGAGTAGGATTTAAGATTCAGAGTTTAGTTTGGGGCCTACGCATTACCATTTATAGGGTTCAGGGTTCCGGGCTTAGAGTTTGTTTAGGTTGTGGAGTTTATGGCTTGGGTTTCAGGGTAGAGTAGTGGAGAATTAAACGGAACAGACGATGGACAATGATATGGAAGCTACATTATGGTCCTAGATTCCTTGCGTAATTATAGTAAAAAGGCACCGTGGATAGACGTGAACATAATGTTGGGAATTGCTCAGGCGTCTACATTATCTAGGGATTATGTAGGGTGTGCATAGGGGCCTACCAGCGATGTATGGGGATATTTAGGGTGTACATTTTTGGGGGTCCCCATAATAAGGATTATAGTATATTGGGCTCTATATCGGGGTCCCCTTATTTTGGGAACTACCATATGGGGCTGCATAGGATCTAGGTTTGGTGTTATGCACTCCCTTTAAACCTAAAACCCTAAAACCCACTGTAAACCAACATGGACGCCATCTAGTTCCTTTTCACAAGGACAGGTCGGCTTCCAAGGGGTCGGGTCTCGACCCTAGCCGCTTAACCCTAATCCCTAAGCCCTGGAGCCTAATCCTTAAAATTGAGACCCTAAACCCTACTCCCTAAACCTTAGACCTGAAAGCTTGCACTCTAATCCCTAAACCCGGATCCCTAGACCCTAAACCCTGCAGTTTTTTGGTGACTCAGCTTAGCTAAGGCATGCTTGTCTAGGTTCATACGCTACCCAAAGGCTCCGAGGGCTGTCGTGAGCTTTCTGGAGAAGGTTTTTGCTTTGGGGGTTTCTGGTTGGAAGCCCAACTCTTAAGAAAACAACGTGTCAAAGGCTTTAGGATTTAGGAATCAGGGTGTAGGGTTTAGGGGTATTTGCGGTAATTGTGGCCGCATTAAGGCTTATTACAGAGCTTCTTTTGGACTGGTACTTTGGGGTTGTATCCTATCACCACTACGGTTTGTTGCTTAGGCCGCCCCGAATTTCTCTTCTGGCTTCGAAGAGCACAGATAGCCTTCTGTTGGTTCTGCCTGCAAACTTATCGTCTGACTGACTAGTGTAGAAGTCCTGGATAACTTGCCATGGCATGCCCCTTAGAATCCGGTTCTAGAAATACCCTAAACCTCCTAGTATCCCCCTTAATAACCCCTATAGTAGTCCCCCATATAATCCCTAAATAACCCCCTTTAAGGAGTTTAGGGCAGCCATGTGGAATTTGGCGTCACGCCAGCGTGCATACGTTTCTGGGCATGCACGCGCGGTTTGAGTACAGCATTTGTTCAAACTGATTGGTTTAGGGCTTAGGGGTCAGGGTTTAGGGTTTAGGGCTCATTGGAATCTAATTAAACTCTACATCCATATCCAGAACAACGACCCTCAGCCCTTGAACCAGCTTATGGCCAAGATTGGTTTGGTGACTAACTATGAAAATAGCCATTGCTCAACACTTCAGGGTTGCCAGCTTTTGTTCAGAAAAACGCTGATGCCGCCCGAGTCTTCGGGTACCGTAGCCCTTGGTACCCAGAACCTTCAGGATTTTTGGGCTTATGTCGTAGGGCATAGGGATAGTATCCCAATAGCCCAAAGTCAGTACTGTTTCAAGACTTAGGGCCCAAAGTAGCTCTTGGCTTTCAAGTCTATAAATAAGCTTAGGGTTCAGGGTACTTTGCCCCTGAAGTCTATCAATATTGCCTATTTTGGGATGTCTGGATCTCCAGGGTCAGCATATGTATAGACTTAGATGCTTGGGTAGCATACTTGTCACAATTCTGTTTTGCAGGGTTTGGGGTTTAGGGTCGCGAAATAGTGCCCTCTACTGCGTTTCCGTATGCGGGTGCATCATTCATTGAAGCGACCACTAAGCCCTAAACCCTAAATCCAAAACAGCTTAGAACGATCTTGGGGAAGGTTCGAGGGTAGATAGGGACCTCAGCTACTTGACCTATACAACTTACGGGGGGGGGGGAGGGGTTAGTAGGAATAAGGGAATTGGTTTGGGTTTTAGGGTTTAGGGGATTACATGCGGATTTCCCAAAATTAGGGTCACCTTCTTGGGGTCCCTATAAAAAGGACTATAGTATATTGGGGTCTATATCGGGGGCCCTTTATTGTGGAAACTACCATATAGGGCCTAAACAGACTATATTCCCTTATTCCCTACTAACAAGTAGTAAGACAATGCAGTCCAAACCTTTGATACTTTTTGCATGTTGGGCAGGCTTCTGTAATCACGCGATTCGTAACCCCAACCCCACCAATTAGGGGACCCGATGCTCAAAATCTATGATAGCTATAGAGTACTACTGGCTATGGAGGAAATCTTGCACCACCTTAAGTTGCGTAATTCTTCTCAGTAGTTTACAGGCCCTAGGTGGTGCAAGAATTTCTTCAGCAGTGCCTTTGGGGTCAGGGTTACCAAAATCCTCCTGTCGTGAACCAGAAGCCCTGCGTCTCCACCTTATCTTGTCCTTGTGCTTTCTGTTTTGTCCTTATTCCTAACACCTGTATTATATTTGTTTTGGGGATCGGGCTTATCAGAATGCCTGCATTATTCTGGCATCTTTCCGGGAGATTGGCATCAGTACATTATTTCCTGAGGCAACCAAAGGGACTGGTTTATAAGGGGTTCAGGGATTACCCTCAGACCCTAAGCCCCTAAACCCTAAGCCCTAAATGGTAGTTTCCATGTTCTTTTCCATTATCCCCTAATGTAACCCTACCCTATACAACTCCTATATTACCCAAACCTAAGCCCTAAACCCAGAAGACCATGAGTTGCAGCAGTCCGTACTTAAGGTACAACACAATAAGGTCCTACGACACTGAATTCTTTTGTTGTCTAAGGTAGGGCTTGGGGTTTCGGGTTGAGAGAGTTGAGGGTTGTATAGGTTTAGACTTCAGGGTTAAATGTTTAGAGGGAATCGTAGCGACAGGGCTTCGGTGCTGACCAAACCGCCTTGCGTGCGATGTAGTTTCAGGATTATCCTCCAAGGGCCTAAACCAGAATCATCCGCTGTTCTCAAGATCTTGGGCACTTGTTGGGTATAGATTATTGCCTAAACCCTAAACCCTTAACCCTTAACCCTTAACCCTTAGGGGTACCGAAATGGGGCCCTAATTTTGGGAACTCTCTAGTTGCATGTTTAAGGTACTGCTGGACCAGCCTCAGACTTCTGTAACTGCAACCTGAAACTGGGTTGCTGTTAAGAAGCTTAATCTAAGATACTATGTTTTCGGTGGACCCCCCACCCAGTAATGGTGACTATAAGGGATAATAAGGATTATATGGGCGTTCTAAAGCTGGGTTGCTAATCTAAGTTACTATATTGGGGAAAGCATTTTTAATTGCTATCTATATATGAATATATATGTCCATTATGGTAACTTAACTTAAGTCCCTAAGCAGCAGCCCAGTTAAGCTTTCAACCCAGCACTGTGTAGAACGCAGATATGCTTCTTTTTCTTTCTTTGGGCCCTTGCAGTAGATAGGTGCGGGCAGCATACACTGAAGGGAGGCACGCTGTTTGAGGTTTATGGCCAACACCTTCCCGGCCAAGTGGTTTCGTCGGGTCTAGGGTTGATAGGGGGTTGATAGGGTTTAGGGTTGATAGGGTTTAGGGTTAGGGTTGATAGGGTTTAGGGGTTGGGGTTGAGCCCGTCCCCATCGTGACGGAAGGGCTTCATGGTCATGGAGTACCAGACTCCCTCCCGAAAAAAAAGAAAAAAGAGCTAACCTGTCCAAAGCATCGGATTCGTTTTGTCTTTCGTATCGTTGGAAACAGAAGACGGCCTAGGCACAAATCCTAAACACCCAACCCTAAACCCCAAGCCTAAGCCCAACAATAAAGTACGGTGAAGTGCATTACGCTCGCGAAGACAACTGCATGCGGAAAGTATTCACAACCTGGAACCTTCATCTTTCCGACTGGGTGGGGAACTTTAGGGAGAGACGAGTTGCACTCGGGGGACGAACCTTTGAGTCAATGGCAGACTATTCCAATGTTACCACTACTGACGTGGCTCCCTGATGGCATATATGTTGCATCTTGAGATGCTGTACAATTTCCAGGTTTCAAGCAAAAAGAGCGTGGGACCTTGATTGGCTTACCCAAATCCTATGGGTCCATTGTGCAATACTCATATACTTTGGGATTATTATCCGAAGAGTCGTTATTGGGGAATGTATGATAATCGTATACTTTGGACCCTTAGGGAAGGGTCCTCTGCTATGGCTTCGTGAGTGCTGGGATCAGCGTGGGATCGCCAACCCTCTGAAGCAGGAGGGCAAAGCGACCGACGCGTATTTCGAGCAGATTTCAAAATGCACGGTTTAGGGTTTAGGGTTTAGGGTTTAGGGGTGATTCCTTGAGTCCCTATGTTAGGGTTTAGGGTTTAGGGGAGGTGAAAAGAGAGAACCTCCTACAGCAACGATGTTGAAGACTCTGAAGTGGGTTCCGTACATAGGGTTCTAAAGCCCTAAGGGTCCAAGGACCCAAATAATAAGGCTTGAGGGCCCAAATACCATTAATATTATAGTATTTGGGCCTTAAAGCCATACTATTTGGGTCCTATATACCCCTATAGAGTCCCCATAATACTCCTTAGATATCCCCCTATAACCCCTTTAAAGGGACCCAAGGTCAACTGCAGGGCATCTCGTCCACACAGTTTGTCAGATTCCTGAAAAGCGGGGTGACCCAGAAAACCCGTTTAGGGTTTAGGGTTTAGCGTTTAGGGTTTAGGGGCAGGGTGGCCCAGAAAGCCCAATATCCCTTAGTTGGGGAATGTACCCAACATCGTACTAAGATCTTTACCATGATCTAAGGTATATTCCCTAATTGAGTTTAGGGTTTAGGGGTTTAGGGTTTAGGGATGTTGGACTTTTTGGGGAGCATCTAGGGTTTTTTCAGGCTGTGTGCGATTTCAAATCTTGGCTGTTGTCATGCCTGATTCTGCAAATTGTGTGCCTGTTGGCTGTGCAAGATACCCACATCCGTGGGAACTCCACGATCCCTGGAAGATTCATGGTCCGTCTGGTGCAAGATGGTCTATGGTTCATAGCCCTAAACCCAGACCATAAACCCAAACCCCAGCCATAAACGCTAAATCCCAAACCTTGGACCCATCCCTAAACCCTAAACCCTCACTTTTAGGATTCATTTGGTCACCTCCCGGAGCTTTCTGAACTGCTGGCATGCTGAGTCGCCTTGAGAACAGTGATGTTGGAGCTTGATTACGTTAGGGAAAGAGCGAGGAAAGACATAGAGAGAGAGAGAGAGAGAGAGGGCGAGGAGAGAGAGAGAGAGAGATATGTATATAGATATGGGAGTTTCCCAGAATTAGGGGTACCATTTTGGGGTCCCTATAAGAAGGATTGTGGTATTTGAGGGTCTAGATCAAAATACCCCTATTTACAGATACTACCATGTATAAGTGCATAAACAGAGGGATGCAAAAAGGATGTATAGGGATACACGGGGTTCTCCTTTGTAGAAGCCCAGTACTCAGTGATAACGGAGAATTAACACATAAATCACGTGAACCACAGTCTTAACTCCTTAACGGGGTCATAGGGTTGCATAGGGAATTATGTACGGAGTATTTTAGGTGTTACTGCCCGAGATACTAGGAGTTTGGACTACAGGTCACATGAACGCATGGATGGAAGCTGGGCTTGTGTAGGGGGTGTAAAAGGCAGAATAACTGGAAGAGTTATCAACAGCCCTAGGCCCTAAACCCTAAGCCCTAAGCCTGAAACACTAAACCCTATTAGCCTATGAGCCCTAAGCCCTAAACCCTAGGGCACTGTATAGGGGACGACTATAGGGGACTAGTATAGGGATTATGAAAGGAGATATTCGGAGTTCAGACTATAGATTATTTGCCAGGGCCCACCTAGTACCCTTAATTAGTCGGGGGCTATACTGCCTGTAATAGTGGGTACGTAGGCCTGAATAGAGGGTAGTTGGAGCCCTGTGCAAAGGCAATCTACGCTGTTGTCCTGCAAGCAGAAAAGGATTTTGGTAAGCCTAACCTAAACCCCGAAAGTATTTGAAATAATGGCCCTAAACCCATAAGAGTAGCCATAAGGGCCATCATCTTACATATTTTTGGTGTCCACAACCCCCAAAACTACGACCCTAGATTTATCATGTGTTTCTAGTGGGGTTCGCATTTGGGGTTGGGGCTGAGAAGCTAAGGTACCCCCTCACCCTGAACCTAAATCCCAGCAGCGGAACTCCCAAACCGTGCTCTAAAAACCCTAAGGGTTTAGGGTTTAGGGCTTAACCCTAATAGAACAGTTCAGGCTCACATGAGATTGCATGCTGGATGCCGTCTGCAGAAGCGCCCTCTCAAGCAAACTGTAGCCCTAGACTCCTTAGACCCTAATTCCCCCGTTTCCATCTCAAATAGACAATAACCTGTAGTTGAGCAATATTCCTAGCGATACAGAGAGATTTATAGGGTTGCAGAGGGGTGTACAGGGATTTACAGAGCTGAAAAAAATCGCAATGTCCTGTATCCGAAGTCATCGTGGAGTTCCTATCATCTTCTCTGGGCTATAGTCCCCCTGAAGTAGATAGAATATGGCTTTGGGTATGTTATAACAAGATCCCTATACCCCATATTCTATCTACTTAAGGGGGACTATACCTTTGGATTGCCTTCATGAAGCTGTCTTGAAACGCGGTTTAGGGATTGGGTTTAGGGCGTAGGGTCTAGGGCCTAGGGTTTAGGGCTTAGGGTTGAGGGTTTAGGGGTTAGGGTAAGTCCCCTCAAATCTCCTTGCAGGCAGGTACGCGAACCCGTCGCATAGCGTCTTTACAACCCAGGTAATGGGCTGAAGACAATCATGTTTGCGAGCTTTTCGGGACCAGTAGCACCTTTTGGTATGCTGAGCTGCTTTGATTAGGCTTCTATCTACCGATCATATGGTATAATTTCGCAAGCCTACTTACCATTAATTACTGTTGACACTTAGTCTCGGAGCTCAGTTTGTTTGGAACAGAGGGCGTTGTCGTAGAATCGTGCAGTGTTCTTGAACAAGGGGTCTATGGCCTGCTTCCGCCTTGCGTTGGCCCTGGCTGTGGGTACGTGTGAGGCAGGATATTTCTTTTTGGCTAATGGGGGGCATCGAAGTTGTAGAGGTTAACCTTTTGCTGCAAAGGAGCTAAGAAGACGCTTGTCCTTTTGCAAGGGGTCTAGATGCTTCTTGCCTAAATCGGGGGTACTATGTCGGGGGTCCCCACATTAAGGACCGTAGTAGTTTGGTATATTGGGGTCCCGTCATTTGGGAAACTATCATATCTGAATGTGAGGGTTGCGATCTGGACCGCAGGACGATCTTAATGTGTCAATCTCTCAAGAGATTCCTTTGACATTGGGTGCGCAAGGAACCCTACAATCCCTCGAAATCCCCTTATCTTTTTGAGGTTAGGGTCATTGCCGGCACCGTGTTTGGAGAAAACTCTATAAACCCTAAACCCTAAACCTTAACTCTGTTGGATAGCATTTTGGTTGGGGTTCTTCGGCCATCTTGGTCTGTAGCTGTTTTGCTCCTTGAAGCTGAATATGCGGGGAAGGTTTAGGGTTTAGGGTCGGTTTCGGGGGATGTGCCTCAAGGAGACTTGGCAGGGTTCTGAGGATTCAGGCTGCAGAGTGTAGAGATTAGGGTTGAATGTTGAAGATTTAGAGCTTACTAGGCTTAGCCCAGACCACGCGGAACTCAAGCCACATTTGCGAACCGCGCCAATTACCTACACTTACCGGGGCCTAGCGTAGAGTGAGGGAAGGAATATAGGTACTACTCTACAGGATCTTGAAAGGGATTATAAACAGGCATTCACGCCACCACTCTCCCCTAAGCACCGGAAAGTACACCGTGAACCCTGCAGCCTTCAGCAATCTCCAAAACGCTAGGCCATCTGGAACCCTAAAGCTTCAGGTGCTTACATGGGACATTCCTGGGCCCAATAGTACCCTAAGCTACAAACCCTAAACCCTAAACCCTAAACCCCAAACCCTAAACCCCAAACCCTAAACCCCAAAGCCTAACCCTAAACCCCAAACCCTAAACCCCAAAGCCTAAACCCTAAACCCCAAACCCTAAACCAGAAAGCCTAAACCCTAGACCTTAAACCCTAAACCCTAAACCTTAAACCCTAAACCCTACATAAACCTTAAACCTTTAACCCTAAACCC
>CAJNIZ010003742.1:0-16357 GCA_905231905.1 Symbiodinium pilosum | reverse complement strand
GTGTTATTGAGGGGGATACTAGGAGTTTAGACAGTGGCTCACATGGAAAATGGAAGTATGTGTTGCCATATTTAGGGCTTAGGGTTTAGGGCTCAGAGTTGAGGGTTATATGTAAATTTATCACTCTCTCTCTATATATATATATATGGGAGTTTCCTAAAATTAGGCGTACCCTTTTGGGGGTCCCCATAATAAGGATTATAGTATATTGGGGTCTATATTGGGATCCCCTTATTTAGGGAAACTACCATGTATATATATATATATATATATGTGAAGTAGGGTTGATCATTATGGATATAAGGCTCACCAAGGGGCCATCAAGGGTGGACATTGGGTCCATTTGGTAGTTCAGTATAGTCACTAAGATACTTCCCAGAAGGAAGCCATATCCATCCGTTGTGTGGGAAACAGTGGCTGTAGCTCACATGCCGAGTGTTGCTGCTAAGGCTGGAACTTGAATGCTAGGTAGGGGACAGCCCAAGAAATCTCCAGATGATATCCCATCGTTTCTTACATCTTCACACGATGCGAATAGGCTCCATACCAGATTTCATGACAGTAACTGTTGTTACTACTATGATTGTTGTTATCATTACTGTTATTAATACTGCTATTGTCATTGTTATCATTATTGGTTCGGTTGTTTTATAACACTCGTGTTTAATAATACGCCCACTTATGTACCTCGTATACGCAAGCACTGCTGAGATCAAAACTCCATGTTACCCAGCGGTGATGATTTCCACACGGTTGTCAGCAAACAAGTGTGGGGTTTATAGGGTGTATAGGGCTTAAGGGCTTAGGGTTTAGGGCTTGAGGTTTAGGGTTCAGGGCTTAGGGTTTAGGGCTTAGGGTTTCGAGTTTCGGGAAACCGCCCATTCAAAAAAATACCAAATTAGTAGGAAAACAGGCCTCTTCCTCTGGGTACACTGGTTACCCTGGGTCCACCACCCTAATCCCCAAACACCCCGCTATAACCCCGCTATAGAATCCAACTAAGGCAGGGGAACCTAGACCCTAAACGGTACACCGCATGGGTACATTGGTTGAATCTAGGATTCAGACCCTAAACCCTAAACATTGGTTTCGTCTAGGATTCACTGGTTTTGCGCTCCCCGGACTAAAAGCCACCCCACGCGTACAACACACATGCCCTGACATGAGTTGAGAAGATTTTGGGTCGTGGGTTCAAGGTGTAGGGGTTTAGGGGTTGAGGGTGTATAGTCATGCCTACCCTCTTTCGCCTTCAGCGGGGACGTGCCTGCTGACAAGAGTAGAAGGCACTCGAGTCACGGACATTGGACCTGCTGTCCTAAACCCTAAACCCTAAACCCTGAATGGAGCCATGGATCCTACATGCTCGCCTGACAGCAGGAGCACTGTGGAACTCTTGTTACGACCTCCCAGCCTCCGCGGGCTTCCAACACGTTCATTAATTGATGCACGCTTCAATGCGGAGGCGATGACTCCATCCAACCAGCCCGACGTTCTGCACTAGCCAGGGCGTTAAGTGGATAGAACATGGGGTATATGGGGATCTGATCATAGTATACCCATAGCCATATTCTATCTACTTAAGGGGGACTATAGGGGTTGAGTGGTTTAGGGTTCAGGGTGGAGGATTCTCGGAGCTGTAAGTCAACAACATGAAGCAAGGTCCCTCAATCCAAAAACCGCACCTGAAACGCGATCCCAACGGTTTAGAATTTAGGGTTCAGGGTTTAGGGTTTAGGTTTCAGGGATTAGGGTTTAAGGTCTTTCGACCATTGTTATCACAAGATCCAAGACCCAAAAGCTCCTAGTTCCCACAACCCAGCTTCGTACAAAACCCCAAAGGCTCGCAGTTCGCACAACAGCCTATTTTCTACAAAGCCAAAGCTGGTGTATTCCCTGCAAACCCGAACACCCCCTGCGATCCCCATGCGGAAAGCCCCAAGCACTAGCCTGTAAACCCTAAACTCAACGCCCAAAACCCTATACTCTAAACCCTAAGCTCTACTTGTAGCATAAACCTTTGACTAAACTGCAAAACCTAAACCCTAAATGCTTAACCCTAAATCCTCGGCTCTGAACCAAAATCCCAAAATCGTGCCATTTTTACAGACTGCAGCTCCTTTGTTAATCCCTAAGGGTCCAAGTACCCAATAATCATATACTTACCCCAAGCCTGTACAAAAAATATCATTACCAGAATCCCAAGTACCTATATAATTCTTGGGTACTTGGACCCTTAGGGTTTGTTAATAATACAGCCGAGTCGTAGCCCTCCTTCGGGGTGCAAGGTTCGGATTCGATGTCACATCCATGGCACCGACTTCAAAGGATTGAGGGTTTGGGGTTTAAGGTTTAGGGTTTAGGGTCCTACATTTGGGGTTCAGGGTTTAAGGTTTGGGGTTTAGGGTTAAGGGTTCAGGGTTTAGGGTCCTACATTTGGGGTTCAGGGTTTAAGGTTTGGGGTTTAGGGTTAAGGGTTAAGGGTTTAGGGTCCTACATTTGGGGTTCAGGGTTTAAGGTTTGGGTTTTAGGGTTAAGGGTTAAGGGTTTAGGGTCCTATATTTGGGGTTTAGGGTTTAGGGTTTTGGGTTTAGGGTCCCACATTTGGGGTTTAGGGTTTAGCGCGCGGGGCTTGTAGAGGTTCAGGTTCAGGGTTTCGAGTTCTTCTGCCGGTGTGTTGGGAAAGTATGTAGGGGTTTTATAGGGTTATATACAGGGGTCATATAGGGTCATATAAAGTGTAGGGGCTATGTGGGGATAATGACAATGAACAAGAAAATGGAAACCACTACGGTTTGCTTGAAGCAGTTTGCAGGTTGTTCTGTGGCTCGAAAATGCTTATCATTCCGACCTTATGCGGGGCTCGTATTTTTTTCAGATTGGTATGGGTAGTTTGCTGTGGGCTTCAGCGAATTCAGTCATCGGTGCCAGAAGGTCCTAGCGAGGGGCATGGCCACAGTGGCCGTAGACCCTAAACCCTAAACTCTAACTACTTGGAGGCTTATGGGACTTAGTAACTGGGCTTATGAGCCTACTTGTTTTTGGGGTAGCCCCTATAAGCTCATTTAGGGGGATCAAAAGTAGGGGTATAAGCCCAGCTATAAGTAGTACCTATGTCCGATGGGCCTCCAAGTATGGTGCCTGCAAGGCAATGGCTCGGCAATGACTTGGGGGTCACAGCTTACCCAAAGTCTCAAAATACGTGAAATGCCAGGACATGATAGAGTTATGCCCCACTCTCTAGCCAAATTAACATGAACACCAACACGGGCCGTACAAGATCTTCCCATACCCATCATAGTCGCCGTCTACCCCAAAAGAATGTTAATCTACAGGACTACTTACCTCTTGCTCGGATCCCGGACCCAGGTAATGTAGACCCCTGATTAATAAACCCTCTCCGTTTCAGGGCTTTAAGATTAGGGTCCCTATTATAATCCACAATCAGGGGAGGGGGTTGTTTAGTTGGGGGTTTACATTACCCAGTACTGTGAGGGGATTGATTGACCCAACTTGGGCCCTTAATCCTAAGCCGTACCTGGACCTCCCAAATACCCAAAATAAGAGCCCTCAACCCAGAAATAGTGGGGGTATGGCCGTTGCCATGTCTATTTCGAAGTCCAAGTAGATCCAAAACCCGGAACAAATATTTAGGGTTTAGGCTTTAGGGCTTCGGGTTGAATATCTTAAGATCTCTTCTGAATATGGAAGTTGGGTACTCCCTCGCGGATTTCGGGCGGTGGGAGGTTTTAGAGCATTTGCCCGGAGGGATCAGGTAGGTAAGTCATATATTTATATATACCATGTAGGCATAGTATAAGGTTTAGGGTCTAAGGTTTAGGGTAGGTATATAATATGTTTTGAGCCTAAATGGGGTTCCCATACAATTATTTTGGGCATCAGTTAAGTAGTATGTGCTACCTGTATAGCTGCATGGACCACTCTTCCTGCAAGTGGTTTGCAATGTATGCTCTTTGTTCTTGTGGGCTTTTGCTGGTTCGGGGTTTTAGGGTTTGGCGAAGGGCTTGGTGTTCGACCCTTCAGTCAAGTCCTACATCCGGTTGAGGCTCGGTCTGTTTAGGGCTTATAAGGATATTTTGCCAATAATATTCGAGAAGCAATTGCAAAGAAATGGAAATGATTGGACACCAGGGTTATATGGGGGTGATCTTCTTTGATCAACGCCCGCAGATACCCGCAGTTGCATTATAAGTCCAGCTAGCCTTTGGATTTTCCGAAGTCATACACATCTTTGTCCGAGTGATGCTGTTTCCCAAAATGTAGGAGTGCCATTTGGAATGTTCCTCAAGAGGGATTAGAGTATGTGGGGGTGTAAATTGGGGTCCCCTTATTTATGGAAGCTACCATATGATCTGGGTCCAGCAGCCATATTTTGCTGGCTTGAGAAACAATCCAGCTTCTGTGAGGGATGCAGCTGCCTTGAAGATATATAGTCCCCCTTAAGTAGATAGAATATGGCTTTGGGTATACTATAGAAGATCCCCATGTACCCCATATTCTATCTACTTCAGGGGGACTCTATTCTTGGGAGCAGGTCATACCGTACCAGCAACGCCGTCGCAAGTTCGTAACAGCGGTAATGGCGCGGGCGGCAATGTGCCCTTTGAAGGGCGGCCGAGCTCATGAGCTTGCATCCGGGGACTTCTTCGATTTGCTCATGGAGTTCGGTGTGGCGTGCAGCTCGAAGATGGCGGCGCTCTCAGTGCGGGCAGGGTGAGTTCAAAAATGAATTCCCGAACGAATGTCCTGGTGCACCCATGATAGTAATCGGCTCATCTCTACAGGGGTCACTGTTTGGGATACCACGAAGTGCCCCTGGGTAACAACAGCATTTTCACTAACCCAAATCCCAAAGTGAGGACCTTTCGGTGCATGCAGAAAATCTTGCACCCTCTTGTTGACTGAACATCCAGGAATGACAGCTGTTGGAAGCCCAAAGTGGTGAAACACATCTGATAACTATGATTGTTGAACAGGTCCTTAAGATATTTATTAAGGGGGATACTAGGAATTTTGACTAGCTCGCATGCCTCCTCTTATGAAAACGGGCTGTTGCCTCCCTTCTTCCCCTTCCCTGAATTTTTGCAACGCCACCCCTCCTAGTATCGAAAAACATGACGAACTGGTATTGCGTACGCTACTGCTACGGGAAAGCTTAATGTCAGAGGATCATTAGGGGAGGTGATGCGGAATGTTTGGCATTTGCAACTTCCAAATCCATTCCCCATCAGTGTCATACGAGTAGTATTTTATTTGGCTACTATGGTACCCAATATAGAGTAGGATTCTATCCTCCTTTTGGGTATATTGTTTCATATACGGAATATTATCTTACTAGGTTCAACCACCAAAGAAACACTACTCATATTGTTGATTGAGGAAATATAGGCCCCACTTCAGGTGCCTTAAATACTGAAAATGACGGTTTAGGCTTTGGGCACCATAGGTGGCGCAAGATTTCCTTCATCAACACTAAGATAGTTAGTCGGCCATCTTGGACGGATTGGTTTCCCACAACCTTTCCTGTAAGAAGTTCTTCTTGGAACTCGTGATGCATGAGGAGAAGTTCCAGACCCTGAAGCAAAGTCAAACTCAATCCGAAGCAGGCTAAGTTCGGGGGTTTGGTTTTTTAGTCCTAACCTCCAACCCTACCTACCTACAGCTTGATGGTACCTACCCGCTTTTAGCAGGCATCACCAATATTACCCCTCAATCTGTAGGTAGTTTTGATTGATTACAGAAAGTCCCTGGGAGGATTTCTGGTCTGATTCAGCCAAGAGTGCAGCAAAGCTCCTCGAATTCTGCGAAAACGCCGGGCCCTTGGTCTTGGGTTTGGGGTTTAGGGTTTGGGGTTTGGGGCCTAGGATTTTGGGTTTAGGGTTTTGGGTTCAGGGTTTAGGATTTTGGGTTTAGGATTAAGGGCACTTTCAGGCTTTAAGTATGTTTTTGGGGCCGGCGGTTACAGCTAGATATTCTCAGCTAGTCCGCTTATGCCACGTACACCTACCGTAAACATCCAAATCGGCAGCCGTAATTTTCAGAGCTTGTGGATACTGGTTCAGATAGACTCGCCTTCAAATCATTCCCCACCAACAATCAGCATTCCAATATAGGGACTATTCCGAAGCGGGGGGGTGAGGCATTGTTGTTGGAGAGGAGATAACAACCTTTTATGGCAACATTCGATTTTAGGCTGGGAATATCCATGAAAAGGGCGGCCAGCTTCATTACAAGAGAGAGGGGATAACGACCCAAACCCACAACCCAAATTTCTTCTGTTGAAGCCTCATGCGTTCCAACATTCCATTCTCCCTCATGTTTTCCTGGGCCCAAAGGGTCCAGGCACCTATTTGAGAGCTTCCAAAGAACCCCTGATGGGTGCCCGGAAAAAATCAACCTGGACCTCCTCTTATGGAAACTGCCACATGGGTGGTTGTCAAAATTATGGTCCCTTTTTGGGTACCCTAAATATTAGGTGCCGTATCATAAAAGGGATCCGAAAAGGGACCAGAATGCCGACAACCACCCACATCCATGGTATGTACTTGGGACCGGACGCCTTAGACTTGGCGATGTATGGACGGTTAAAAAGTAAAGGTACCAAAATGTTAGGTACGAAGCTCTACTCTAGGTAGGGCTTGCAGGGTTCACAGGGTTTGATAAACTGTAGGTAGTTGGGCTTATAGGTGAAACCCTCAAACCCTGAAACCTAAACCCTAAATGCCCTCAACCCTGAAACCCTACGAGCCCTAAACCCTATAACCACAAAAACCTATAAGGGCTTAGGAGGGTCAACTCCCTTCCCTCTGTCCTCCTGAGCTTCTGTTGACAATAAGCCTTGTTCAAAGGTTGTTGCTGGAAGCCAGGAGGAGGCATGGCTCAAGGTTTTAGGGTTTGGGGCTTATAGGCCCCCTTAAGTAGATCAAATATGGGGTATATGGGTATCTTACTGTAATATACCCAAAGCCATATTCTATCTACTTAAGGGGGACTAAAGTTTCGGGAGGTTGGGGTTTGTAGCATTTGGGGCTATTTGAGATACTGTCTAAGCTCCTAGTATCCCCCCTTAACATCCCCTATGGTCCCTATATAAGCCCTTATGTAATCTCTTTAAGGAGATCAGACTGTAGCTCATGTCATCTTCGGGTTTCGTGTCTTGGATTACTTGCTTTCAGGGTTGCAGGGTTTAGGGCCAGCCTCGACATGCATGTAGGTTAGGGTTTAGGGTTTAGGGTTTAGGGTTTAGGGTTTAGGGTATGGGTACCAGAAGGGACCATTGTAGGTGTAGGTGTACTAACGCCCTATTAACTCCGTATTTAAGAGCTATCCGTGTAGGGGGGGATGGGCCTAACATGTAGGACTTGTGCTTGAATAGGGTTCAAGAAGAATCATGCAACACTAGCGAACTTTGGATCCGTCTCCTAAATCCTACATCTAGGTTTGGGAGGGCCGGTCAGTTTTTGGGGAATGTCCAGATAGCGCAAGCAGGAATTTGTTGGTAAGAATCGTTGAAAGCCTCGCAGCAGTGTTTAGTAAACCTACTGGTTCTTAGTAGGGAACAGGGGAATGTAATCCCTATACAACCGCTATACACTATATTCTTATATTCCCTACAAAGAGCCAATAAGTACAGTTTTTGTGGCTTGACAAAGTGAATTCCTCTGGCTGCTTTGCGCCTTGCTTTCATGCAGAGAACAAGTCACAAATCCTACCCAAAGGGATATATAGTATAGAGTATATGCTTTGGCCCCAAAGTAGTAATTTGGTAATTATGTGGCAACCCTTTTGGCTCTAGGTACATATTATCTACCTACATGGACCCTTTGGTCTAGCTCGGGTGAACAAGTAATCTTACGGCGTTCAAGCGCCGCGCATATTTACCCCAATCAAAAGTACCACCCTTTAAGGGCAGGCTGCCAAGTGAATCGGTGAGCCATACCCTGAAAGCGAAACCTTCTCAGCAGGGCAGGCTACAACGTCTCCAAAGAAGCTTGATCATGGGTAAGCACAGAAGCTGCGACACTGGCAAGGCATGGCTCTTGATAACCCCAACCCTCAAACAGGACGCCACTGTCATGTGAAATTGCCGGGTCCTTGTTTTGGGGTTTGGGTTTGACAAATAGTCTGTACCATTTCCACACCAGAACATGTTCGCAAGTCTTTCAATTCCTGAGCCCTTGCCAGTCGCATGAGTCCGGACCCGTCCATGCAAACTGGACGAAGCTGGGACACATCGTGGAGGAGGGCTTAGGACTTATAGTCCCCTGAAGTAGATAGAATATTGACTTGCCCAATTTTCCAATAAGATCCCCATATACCTAAGGCTCCATGTAGGTACTATTTATAGGGCTTCGGGCCCAATGTAGGTATTATTTATAGACTTGGAGCCCCAGGGTAAGGGGGGCGATCAGAATGTTTTTGTTGAGACTTGCGGGGTTTCCATGGATAAGGCATGTTCAGGGGTTGAGGGTTCGGGTCGGAAGCAACTTCTACGTTAAGGGTCTAGGGTTTAGGGCAGTAAGCCCTTTTCCCTTTGTTTGGGTCCTGGGTGCTTTAAACAATGAGCTATTTTCAAAACAAGGTGAACCATTTTTGTCCCAGGTCGTTCTCTAAAGAGGGAGTAGTTGAGTTCGTACGTCAATGTGCCTTGCATAGGAGCTATACACCCAATGGATGCTAAGCACTTATTTGTAGTATTATGAAACAGGACTTCTATGCTAGGTGAGGAGTTTAAGCGTTCCACTGTTCCGTACGTTTGCTGTAGACATGAGCTGGCATCTCCTGAGAAATTAATCAGTACCATAAAGCTGGGGGGGGGTGTACTTTTTTGGGTGGTACCCACAATAATTATTATATGTTGGGCCAGATATCGAGGCCCCCTCATCCGGGAAACTACCATATGATTTGGGTAAGTATCCCTTCTACAGGTCCTGCGGAGGAGATTCAAAATCCTGCTTGGTTTAGGGTTTAGGGTTTAGGGTTTAGGATGGTTTAGGGTTTAGGGTTTAGGTAGCTTGTACCTTGGGACTAAAGGTACTGTAGTATACTATGGTCATGCTTCTAGGACCAGCAGTATGACCGTAAAACTTAAACCCTAATATGCGAAGGTCATGCAGGACTTTTCGTATCAACAGTTAGGTTCCTCTTTGAGCCAGGCAGAGGCATGAGGGACTCATGCCCCCTCCGTCTGCCCCTATGAGGGTTCAGGGTTTAGGGTTTGGGGTTTAGGGTTTAGGGTTTAGGGTGTCTAGGGCTTAGGCTTCAGGGGTCAGGGTTTCGAGTTCAAGGGCTAGGAAGTACTGCGGGACATGCTCGGGGATTTGTTCCTTTGCATGGTTGAGATGAAATAATGCGTTCTGCATTCTCACGCGGAATCCTCTAGCTGCATTTACCCGTTGGTGGATGTTTTGCCGACATTCCTGGCATGCAATTTGGCCTGGGCTTCACGATGTCCATGCGCAGTTCAAGGGACCAATGCCCGATCATCATTTGGACCTATATGCATGCCCCCCAAACAAGCGTGAAATCCGACTAACAGCCCCTGAAAGATCTCCATTTGGCTAAAACAGGTTTGTGTCTGTGGGGTTCCGCGCCCGATAGACGTTGTTATGCACCTTGAGTACAGTGTACGCAATATCCGATTCCAATTATGTGGCCCTAATCTGGGCTAACAGGCTCCACGAAGCAAAGCCTGCTACTGCTACAGTGAAATGTTCAACTCATGGCGCCTAAGTTTTTTCATTCTGTGTTTAGGGTCAGACGTTTGGCGTAGTGTTTGGCTTTGGAGATTAGATTTGGGGCTTCAAAAACCACATGATACAGATACATGAAGACTGCAAAAAAGTCATGGCGGAAATCCTCATATCCACAGAGCAAGCCCCGAAACCCCCTCCTCAGGAAGGGAGAAGTCAAAAGGATTGTGGCTTGCAAGCAGCGAGGTGAGGGCACGTTGTTAATGAGCAGATTCCGGCATGGCCCCTCATACCAGGAACTATTCGTTTTGTGCTTTATTACCTTGACTTCCTTTACGGCCTCCACAAATGCATACAGCATAGTTTTTTTTTGCGTCCCTGGTAATCTGGCAGTCCGGCACACTTTGGGTCTGCGGATTTGTGCTTTCCGGCTTTTATTTTGGAGGACAGAACCGTAAACCCTTAGTTCCCACCCGGCCTGCTGAGGCCGTTCCCACATATTACTAGGATGGTCAGACACTGAGACACATGCCAGCCTTTACACCCACATTGGGCAAGGTAAAGTATGGACACTGGACGTATAGAGCCCCCTCCGGGCTCTTGCGTACATTATCCCAATATTTAGGGCGTAGGAGCCCTTGCCATACAATCGAGAGCAGGGGCTGCAAGGCCTTGAAAGTCCTGGATTTCCTTGAGAAGCCTGACAGGGCCTCTGAAGCCGTGTCGAGGAGTAGCCAAGTTAACACCAAGAGATACAGGATGCTGTAGTTGCTGCATTTTTTTTGAGTTGCTTCATTCGTGCCTTGGGTCCCAAACTTGAAGCATTCAGAAGAAATCCGTTCGTGATTCTTGGGATCTTAAGAAGTGGGGCAGGGGACTCTGCGATGGAGATACTTCTAGCTGCCCGACAAACACCAACGACTTGCAGCCTCATTAGCCCTTACATTAAAAAAAAGCCCAGGGTCCTTGAGAATTACCACTGCCAAGGAAGCAGTGGCCAAAACGCATAGCTTCCAAAGCGGCGATAGAGACACAGGGATGTGCAAAGTTTGCGGGGATAATGGAGAAACACGCCTTAGTGGAACCAGGGTTTTTCAAATAGGGCTTCATAAGCGTAATTTCCGCTGTTATGGTCTTAAGTTCTCTGCATCATTTTGGTACTGGATACCTCGAATGAACCTAAGCGTTTAATTGGTAATTGCTCCAGCTTCTACATCAGCCGGGCATGTAGTCGACGACTTAGGCCTTCCGAGACCGACCAACCCAACACAACATGGTGCTTCCTTAATCAGCCAGCTCCTGGATAAGGATCCTCGTCTACCAAAAGCCGTTGCTTGCGAACAACTATTTCACATATCATTGTTTGGCTAACTCGGTGCGTCCCAGAACAAATTTCACACTGGGAGCCATGGGTCTTCAATCCAATGTGGCAAAACGGTGGTGAACTGGAACCCCTGATATGTAGCCCTTCGCAACATGTTTGCAACCTTTGAGAGTTGCTGAATCTAATCCCTGCCCAGGGGGACCCCGTCATCTCCAACCATTGAACCCTAAACCCGACACCCCAAATCCCACAACCAAAAGCATCCCTACAGTCCTGGAGTGCCCCCTAGGGTTTAGGGTTTAGGGTTTAGGGTCTAGGGTTTAGGGTTTAGGGTTTAGAGTTAAGGTTTAGGGTTTAGGGTTTAAGGTTAAGGTTTATAGGGCGGCTTAGGGTTAAGGTTTAGGGTTTAGGGTTTAGAGTTGAGGTTTATAGGGCTTAGGGTTAAGGTTTAGGGTTTAGGGTTTAGAGTTAAGGGTTTAGGGTTTAGGGTTAAGGTTTATAGGGCTTAGGGCTGAGGGTTTAGGGTTCAGAGTAGGTAAACTTCTTCAAGCTCAAGGTAACGGAAATTACAGATGGTCCTGGGGGATCCTGTGTGAGAGCATACCTTGATGACTCTTACTTATTCCCATCATGGTAAAGTCGGTTTAGGGTTTAGGGTTTAGGGTTTACATCTGGAATAAACCCTAAACCCTAAACCTAAACCTTAACCTTAATATTGGTGCGGGGGGCGGGCTGATAATAGGGGAGGGGTTTAATTACAAACAGTATGATTTTAGATCTGTTTGACAGTTACAGTAAAGTGTGCCTCGAACAGACTTTACTTAAGGCCCGTACGTTACGTGGTTCAGGGCTTAGGTTCAGCCAGGCAGGTTGTATTTCTGAATCCCACATTCTTGTAACGGGTTGTGGGTTTAGGATTTTGGGTCTCTACTCTAGGATGCTTAGCCGAAGCCATAAACTCAACCCTCCAAGCCCGCAATCCCCTGCTTTTCACTAAGGGTCCCTGCGAAATACCCACACACACCGGCCACAGAACGGGTTAGGGGTTTCGGGATGTAGGGATCTACCCTAAACCCGAAACCGGGTGGTAGCGGGTAGGGTCTATAGGGGTATAGAGTTCACGGCTTCCTAAACCCCAAAATTATGTAGAGTAATAGCCCTTTGGGCAATTTTTAGGGGTTTGGGGCTATTATTTCACCTACTTTATTTTGGGTTCCAAGTAATCACTATTACCCAAAACCGTAAACCCAAAACCCAAAACCCAAAAACCTAAACCCAAAACCCTAAACCCTAAACCCAAGTACCTAATTATTGTGGCTTCCCGGTAAAGGCTTTTTGCATCCCCAAGGTCTGGAAGTCCTTCCACGAAGAGCTGAAGAGACCGAAGACGTACGACCGACCCCCCTTACCGCGCGGTGATTGGTTTAGGGGTTCCGGGTTCTGGGTTTAGGGCGTAGGGGTTTAGGGCTTAGGGGTCTAGGATTTAGGGTTTAGGCATTTCACCCATAGGGGGAGGGAAGCAAACAATTTTATCATTAGGGGGAGTGATTATATAATGGGTTTGGGAACCCACTCGTCGGGGATACCATACAGCACAATGGGCTTACCCCAAATCCTAAACCCTTAAAGCCTAAAGTCCTAAACCGCGGGCTATAGACTCATTGCATCAACTCCAGGGTCTTCCAACGTACCTAGTGTTCCCTAGTAAATGTGGGCACGGGTCCAAACAACGACATAGTACCGCATAAGGGTCCAGGTTTTTGGGGATTTAGGGCTTAGGGCCTTGGGGTGTAGGGTTTTCAATAATTAGTCGCATACTTATCCGAAGGCTGCACTGTACTACAGTTGCTATAGCCAAATCCCAAGCACCCAGTTGTTGGGCACATGGACCTTTGGGTATTACGGTAGATACTAAACATCATGCATGACCCTAAATACCTTATACTGTGGAAATCACGGTACTAGCATACTAGCGTCATGCAGGGTTTTTAGTATCAGCAGTAATAATCATGATGAGGGTTTCAGGCTTGTACCCCTGGGTTGTACCGCTGGGTTTTGCGATCCTTTTGAGGGACTTTAGCAAACTGGCTCCACATTCAGCTCATTTATTTTAAGGCCCTCTGGAGGGTATTATGGCTAAACCCAAAACTCAAAAGCTAAAACCCCAAACCCAAAACTCAAAACCTAAAAGCCCAAAACCCAAAACTCTAAACCTTGTCAGAGCTTTCTGGCCTGGAACCTATTAGCCATCCCGTATATACTCTGCCCCTCTGGGTATAGATATCCCTACGCCTACGTACACCCGCCAGGTGGATGTAGGGCTTACCCAGAGGGTCCATGTACCCAATAATGGGGGGATATGGGGTTATATAGGGATAGTGGAAAAGAAAATGGGAACTACTACAATGGGATTATATAGGGTTTAGGGTTTCCAGAGGGTCCATGCACCCAATAATTAGGGACTTGGGTTTTGGGTAGTAGTAATTATAGTACAGGTTTTGGGTCAGTGTATGATTATTAGGTACTTGGACCCTTAGAGCTTAGGGTACCACCAAACCCTAAAGCCTAAGCCGTGTGAATATGGACATGGCATCCGGGCCTCAGTCCCAGATTCCAACAGTCATGTGAGCTATAGTCTACACTCCTTAAAGGAGGCTATATAGGGGGACTACCATAGGGGTTATTGACACTGAAGCCCTACTTTTGCCACACATTTAGGCCTTAGAAACACTCTGAAGAGGTCCCAAGGTGCTAAGATCCGCATGTATAAGGTTTAGGGCTCAGGGTGTAGGGTTCAGGGTTGTCTCCTGGAAAGTTGTATCCAGAATACGAGTGTCCCATAACACACTATCCTTCACCTATATACCCTAAGGGTCCAAGTACCTAATAATCACTACCCAAATCCCAAGTCCCCAATTATTGGTTACATGGACCCTCTGGAAACCCTAAACCCTATATAATCCCATTGTAGTAATTTCCATTTTCTTTCCACTATCCTTATATAACCCCATATCCCCCCATTATTGGGTACATGGACCCTCTGGGATAGCGTAGACTTAGGAGGCCTAGGGGTTCGATGCAGGTGCTTCGGGGCTTACCTGAACCCCAACAGTATGTAGAATAATGGGCCTTTTGGGCTACATTAATGGGTTTTGGGCTGTTATTTTACCTACTTTTGGGGTTCAGGTAAGTGTACATTAGAGCGATGTGTTTAGTATACTCGTGCAAGGGCGGAAGGCGGAGTTTGTGAAACGCGCCCTCAGTGGTGATTCCTACCACAAACGTAATCCCTAATATCTGAACCGCGAACCCAAGACCCGACACCCCAAGCCCCAGAGCCCCACGGCCCAAATCCAAACTTTCAACCCCTAAACCCACCCTGTAGCCCCAATTACCTACAGCTTAAGTGTAATTACCCCTTAATTAGCAGGTATAACCCATAAAGCTGTAGGTAATCGGGGTCATAGGTAAACCCTAGACACCACGGCTTCTAGGCAAGGTTTTGGCTCAGTGCAATTGCTTGGATCGGGTGGTAGAAACCATGCCGCTCAGTTGCATGAAGCCCAGGCGTAAATCCACACATAATGTTGGTGCTTAAGGGGGATGCGAGGGGGTGGATCCTTATAGCCATATTTTTTTGCAACTCCCTCTTCTCTACCCCCGGAAACAAACAGCAAGTGCATGGAAGGAATCTTGCACTTGGCCAGGTACCAGAACTGTAATATGCCGCGTTTATTTAGGGCTGAGGCCTTAAGGGTCCAAGGACCCAAATAGTATGGCTTTAGGGCCCAAATACCATTAATAGTATAGTATTCGGGCCCTGAAACCCTATCATTTGGGTCCTTGGACCCTTAGGGAGGGAAACCCTTAAGCCTAGCTTAGGGTTCGGAGAGTCAAATCCGAAGTCAAAGCCCCCCAGGCGCTATGGCCTAATGGGGATCGTTGAGGCAAGGGTTCCAGGACTGTATCCGAAAGTGGGGACGTCTGAAATTGTCCTCGGCTGTGTTTAGGCTTGAGGGCATTGTCGTACTACAGTATACTAAGATCATGCAGGGTGCTTAGTTGAACCGCAACACGATTGTGGAGGGTTGCTGTTGACCCAGCCCGTGCAAAAAGGATGCCAGGCCAAGTTGTGAGCCCGTTTACTCCCGGGGCCACCAAACCGTCATCCACTAGGCCAATCCCCTCTATCGTAATGGCTCCTTAATATGGAGTTCATACGGCCTCAATATACTTACAGCAGTCCCGTGTGGTATCCGTTACTGCGTGGGGGATTGACGCAAATTATCCATTTTGGTTGGTATCTGCTTCTTCGACATTCATGGAGAGGCTTGACACGATACACAGGAGACCGCAGATGTTGCCCCCGGTTCTGAGACGCTTCTGGGAAGCCCAAAGTAGGAAACCCTAAGACTACAGTAGGAATATACTAGGAATTTAAGGACCTTGTATAGAAGTTGGTCCCAAATTGGTCTAATTTCAGGTTACAGGGTTGATCACAGCGTGTGGTGTTTGCCGTTCTTTATGTTCGGCCACTAGGAGATGAAGGAATGGAGAGAACATGGAGACTACTGTTTAGGGTTTATATGAAACCCTAAACCTAAACCGTAGTTTATATGGGGTTCAACTACTAATTATGTGGGGTGTAGGGCTTGGGGTTCAAGGTGCAACTCCAATCCAAGAATACGGCAAGTAATTGCAATGATGCAAAACAAGATGGAACATGACACGGAAACTGGGTCTCTCTAGGGGTTCGACAAAGGAATGTAAGGGCCTATATACATACCAACATTGTTTTGCCGAGACGAGGTACACCAGACCATAACTGTGTAAGGAATCTACGACCATTTTTCATTTAAGCTCCCATAGCAGATCTCTCAATCGTGATGCAGTAGGATTTCTGACTCTCATGGAGCGGCCGCCCATCAGCGTTCGAGAGACATATCGGTTCCCCTGAAACCCCCAAACCAGGACCCCCTAAACCCTAACCCCACACCCCTAAACCCTAAATCCTAAACCCTAAACCCTAAACCCTAAATCCTAAACCCTAAACCCCTAGGATTAGCAAGGTCTGCTGATCTTGGCTTTGCGGCGCCCGCGCGACCGCGCGTGGCCGGCGCGGTCGCCTCCTCGCTGCGAGCCCGGGGCCACAGGATGCGACTTAGGGTTTATAGGGTATAGGGTTAGGTTCTGGGGTGATATAGGGTTTAGGGTTTAGGGTTCTAGGGTCTAGGGTTTAGGAAAAGGTTCTGGGGTGATATAGAGGGGTTTAGGGTTTTAGGGTTTAGAGTTTAGGGTTCTAGGGTGTGCAGGCGAGGTCGCG
>CAJNIZ010003741.1:4436-22951 GCA_905231905.1 Symbiodinium pilosum | reverse complement strand
GATTGCTCAAGAGAGGTGTACCCAGACCACGGGGATATCTGAGCCATGGTTGTTATATGGGTGGTTGTCAAAATTATGATCCCTTTTGGGGTACCCTAAATATTAGGTGCCGTTTTATAATAGGGACCCAAAAAGGGACAATAATTTTGACATCCACCCATATGCTGCTTTGTAAGTAGATAGTTGTTCTACCAGGAATGTTGACCTGTGAATAGGTACGAGGTGTCCATTTTCGGTAGCCATAAACGGACATCCCATCTTATGTTGGGGTGAGACAGGATTTCGGAAAAGATCCTAAGTGAGCTCCATTTTGGGGTATGGTATTTTATATAAGGAATATTATCTTATTAGGTTTAACCACCAAAAAAACATTACTCATATGAGTTTAGCTTGGAAAGAAAGCTGGTTGAAGCTGTCCCAGGAAGGATCATGCAGGCTTTAGGGCACAATATTGAGGTCGTGAGTTCACCACTGTCTTTACACCACCAGACCCCCTGTGTACAGATAGTCATTTGGAGCGCGCAAACTTGCGCAAGTAGAGTCTCGACGTTTGAATGAGATGTAGGGCGTAGCCCCAGTTTCCATTTAGCTCTTCATCTTCCTTTCCTTGTGATTCTCCATTCGTGGGGTAATATCCCTAAGCCTGGAACTAAGCCCCAAACCCTATGGAGTTAATGGTCTCCCTCATGCCTTTGTATGTTTTTATTCGGCAAGCTCAAGCCTGAGGTTTGGGCCTTGCTCGGATTTTTGGATGCATTCCCTAGCAACATAACATGGAAAGCCCGTAAAACCCTGGGTTCAGGGTCCAAGGGTTCAGGTTCAGGGTTTAGCTTAGAAGGACGGCAGTCTTTATACGGCCCTGCTGGGGGTTGCGTGTCAGTTCGTGGGAAGGGTGTCCTTTTGTTCAATTAGTTAGGGGCGCCAGCATATGCTAAAAGACCTGGACAGGTGTCCTTCTGGTTTTACTTACTCCCTGGGACTTAGCTTGCACCTTAAACCCTTAATCCTTTGGAATTCCCTTGTACTCCTATTAAAGGTACCTAACAAAGGGTTAACCCTTAGTAGTGGTCCTGAGCGCCACATTTTGGGGCTATCATCTAGAACAGGTGAGGGCCCTTTCTGTTGCAGATTGGACCAAACAGGTATGGCTAGCATGATTTGTTATGTGTGACGGGGGGAACATTAGGATTGTCCCAACTGAAGTCCATAAATATGAGAGTCCCCACCACAGAGCAAAATCATGTATTCATATGGTTGGAGAGCTGTACAACGAAGATCAGCATTTTCTGAAATGGTGCCCTCCCCCCAAAAGCGCTGGGCCCGGAGAGTCCCTCATACTACCCCTACAGCCCCTTCAGAGGGGTTTGACCATCAACAACTGATAGCCCTAGCCTGAGGTCCTAGTATCCCCAGTAATATCCCCTCTAGTAGTCCCCTATGTAACGCCTATATTACCCTCTGTAAGAAGTTTAGACTATGGCTCAAATGGGTCCTGCAGAGAGCTTATCTGCCTAGGCCTGCTGGACCGCCTTGCGTTGCACGCCAACCCCCCCTGCCCTGCTAGTTCCGAGCCATTGCTGAATGCCTCATAATAGTAGTAATATCAATAGCATAGTAGTGATAGTACTAATAGTCATAAAAATCACGCTAGTACATCGTGGTAGTAATAGTAGTAGTAATAACAATATTTATCGTAGTAGTGGTAATACTAATATGTCCGTGGATAATACTTCCTTCGGGCCCTATGAGCTCTACTAACCCATCCCTTAGGGACAGGCGAAATCAGCATCGAACTCATGAAATTCTCCAGTGGCTTGTGGGTTACCCCGTAATCGTGGTTCCTTGGTGGTCACTCTTAGTGGGTAGTGCCTAACCTACAGCATGTGTGGCAAACCGTGCATTCTCGATGCTCGCAAGAAATTCTCTAATCTCCGCATCGTATTCCCTTAAGTTAGTTTGTACAGCAGAATTATACCGAGTACAGCGGATCTAACACGTACACCGAACGGCGTCAGAGTGCACTGGGCAAATTATGCGGACATGGCCTTGCTTCAGGATTAGTAGTTACCATAATTTCGCAAGCAGGGCACCCGAAGCTCGATGAATCAGCACTCGCAAATGGTAAGCCCAGATTCCATGCTGAGGCTCTGGAGCCCAAAGTCGTCCCTGTAAAAAATGGTGTAGGAATATATGGGAATACATATTATAGGGGATATTACAGTAGCCCGTAATCATGGAAAGTCAAACGGAAAAGATCGTGGACGATTGAAGCTGGGGTTATACAGAGGTTTATAGGGATTTGGGCTTAAGAACACTGACCTGTAACTCCAATCAATCGCCTAGAGTTGTACTGATGCTATCCGCTAATTAATTGGTGAAGGGTAAATTCTACTAAGCTTCAGGGAATTGGCTTTCGGGTAACCTTAAACCCTAATTATGCCCTATACCCTAAGCCCTAAACCCCAACCTAATTGCCCTGGACCTTGCCCTCCAGCTAGCGAGGCGTTTAAGGGTTTAGGGTTTAGGGTGTAGGTGTTTAGGTGTTTAGGTTTAGATGCTTCAAACAAGTTAGCTTCAACCTTGGCTTTCTTGGCCATTTCCCATTATTTGGGACACATAAAAGCTTATCCCTGTGGCCTTGCCACGTCAGGATTGATACTGTTGTCATCAGCCGGGAGCCCCAAAAATATTGCCGCACGACCTGTTTGCCCCAGATGCTTGGTTTTTTCCTCTTAAGAACTTAACGGCCTGCAAATAATCTAAACTTGGCTCCAAGTCTTATTGATCTCTCTGCTTGCGCATGGGCTCCGCAACCTAAAGTACACTCAAACCCTAAGCCATATGAAGCCTATAAACATTTTAGGCCTAGACTCCAAGCCCTAAGCCCTGAACCTTGGCGCAGGGGGAAGTAGCCCTGCCAACAAGGTCTGGGCTCGGCGTTCATTCTCTCAGAGGGCCACAGGGTCTGTGACAAATTAGAAGCCATACCATCACATGGGTTTAGGGTGTAGGCTTTCAGGTTGTATATTAAGTGGGAGACTATAGTAAGTAACCTAGAGCAAGATGATATTCTCCATGTGGTTGTAACTCCTGTAACTATCAATACAACACTACTCAGATGAAGATTGGCATGGCAGCTGGGATTACTGGGGTTTATGTAACAGATTACCGGGGTTATGTAGGGATGACGCGCCCTCCTCTAGGAATAAGTCCCCCCCAACGTGAGGGATATTCCCTCCGGCTCCATTCTCTTGCGGTATTGCATGTGGAATTTTCTTCGAAGCAGCACAAGGCTAAAACGTAAGGGACGGTACGACCTATGCCAACTACCTCTGGGTGTTGTCACTTGACGTGTACTTCTAGCTGGCCTTATACCAGTTCTCCCAATATATGTAGGGGATCCTGATAGGGGACGCCTATAAATTCCTGATGCAACAGTCCCAGAAAGGCATTCCAAAATACCCAGCAAGCTTCCTAAAGTTGATAATCTCTGTAGACTTTAGCGCCCAAAGCGGATGTAGCCCCCCTTAAGTAGATAGAATATGGGGTATGTGGGGATCTGATTATAATATGCCCACATCCATATTCTATCTACTTTAGGGGGACTACGACTATATAGACTTGGAGTCCCAATGTTTGCCAGCTCTGTGGCCCTTGGCGTGTCGGTGTCCTTGGCAGCAGCCCCGTACGGTCCAAGTGCAGACACACAACTTGTCTTGAAATTCAATACATGCAGATTATGAGGAGGGCTGAGTAGTGCAAAGGTAGGCAATCTCTCTGCAGCGCCAGGGATAAGGGTAAGCAAATGAATGAGGTTCTTCATATCGTTCTGCTCTGCCAGAATCAGGGCACCTGGCATAAGGGTGGTACTCGTAATGGCAATTATCATATTCAGTCGTTTTGGGTTCTATAGCTTAGGCGTTTATTGGTCTAGGGTTCAGCACTGAACGTAAGCTTTAGGGCACAGAAGTGTGTGGGGCTTAACGATCATCATGCCCATCCGAGCTTTAGGATTTCAATTGTACACTTCAAGCGAAGGCCTAAAACGTTTTAACTTGGCGTCTGTGGACCCAATGCTTGTAAGAGTGAGGTTATAACGGGAGGAGGAAAGCGGTTCAGAATCAGAAGCAGAAACCCACAGCCGCAATACACAGCACTTGGACCCTTTTGCTTTAGAGACCCTGGCAGCTGCTCCTCGATTACCGATGAGCCCCTGCACAGGGGTACCGACGCCCGATCAGTCAGAAAATTTAGTGCGCATGATGTTCAGCATTCTCTACGCGTACCTTCCCAGATTTCCATGAGAGCTTCTAGATGCGTGAAGGCACACTTCAACCATTTACGACTTGGAATATACCTGTTGGCCTTTTTTTTTTTGGCGGGGGGTCATGCCTTTTGTTGTTGCGAAGGAGTCTGTACAACTCAGCATGTCACCTTTTACAGACCTTGAATCCAGAAGCTCTGAATCCCGCAGTCCAGAGCTAGACTCTCTGATCTCAAAGGTCTACCACGCCTATACTTCATTCAATAGTTGCAAACAAACAGACCCACAAATCCATCTTGGGCTGCTAAGGGCTTAAACTAGTTTACGATCATATAGATGCTAGAGGCAGAGACGATAGGTCATATATGGATACTAACTATGTAGGCTAATGAGTAACATCATTTCCTTATCATGGTATCTTAATTCTTTGGCAGCAGCCCATCTTTTTAGAGGGAGTGGTTGGAGGAGGGCAGTGCCGTCCCTCAATGCAGGATTTAGGGTTTAGGGTGTAGGGCTTAGGGTGTAGGGTTTAGGGCTTAGGGTGTAGGGTTAAGGGTTTAGGGCTTAGGGTGTTGGGTTTAGGGTGTGTAGGGTTTAGGGTGTAGGGTTTAGGGTTTAGGATTTTTCCCTCCATGACAGTGCTCGGGCCCTCAGTGCCGAAGCTGATGTATTTCTCTTTATGCACAAAATGATAACATCTGGCGATCCGACCCAAAATTAAGATCCCCTTCTAAGGACTTACAGTCAGGTCATGTTTATGGGATGCTTATTACCCTAAGGGTCCAAGTACCCAATAACTAGGTATTTGGTATTTGGGTAATAGTAAGTATAGTAGAGGTTCTGGGTAATTATGTGATTATTAGGTACTTGGACCCTGAGAGTTGGGTAAGGGCTACCAAATTCCAGAGTACGTTAAGAGAATGGTCTTTGTAACTCAGACCGTAGATCCTCTAGGGTTTGGGGTGCCAGTGATGGAGAGCTCAGAGGAATGTTTACATGGTTTGTGGAAGACAGAGACCAGAATGATTACCAATATTTGGTTCGTGGATTCCTCGTGTAGTTATGCTATAGGGCACTTGCAACCCTAAGCCTTAACGAACCCTAAGCCCTCATAGTATAGGGCACCTCGAACAGATTTTGACATGATATTGGTCATCCAGTAGGCCTCTGCACTAAAACCCGACATGTAGAACATGTCCCAGCCGTCTTGAGGGGAGGAGGAGCGCGGTTTAGGGTTTATCTCCTCAACCTATCCTGCAGTTGTTGGGGCCATGCTGGGATGGTTCTGACGGTGTGACTTAGTATGGTTTACTCTGCTTTGGGGGTCCACATGTGGGCCTGGCTTTTGAAGTTGCTCAAGAAGTTTAGGGTTCATGGTTTACCCTAAGGGTCCAAGGACCCAAATAGTAGGGTTTTAGGGCCCAAATACCATTCATATTATGGTATTTGGGCCCTAAAACCCTTTTATTGAGTCCTTGGACCCTCAGTGTTAGGGATGTGAGTTTAGGGTTTAGGCTTTCGGGATGTGGGTTTCGGGTTTCTAGTTTAGGAGTTGACATAGCATGCCTATGGCAAGACCATGCTGCCTGCAAGGACAGTTTTCTTGCTACTTCCGCAAGCTGAAACAGCCAGCACATGGCAAGGATGAGGATGAAGTGTTACAGCTCTCGAATTCTATTATAAACCAAAAATGCTTCCGCGCAACTTTAACTAGCATTGCTTGCAAGCACATATCAACCTCTTAGACATGCAGATGCTCACAACCTCTTGATGGGGGAAGGCTTGCACCACACAGGATCCGCAACCTGTAAGTCCAGGGTATAAGGTATATAGGGTGACATCTGCAGTAGGGTTCAAATATAGAGGGGGAGGCGGCTAATCCCTAATCCTAAATCTTATCCCCTCATTGCGTGGAGCAACCCAAATCTGCAGCCATGGCCGCTGCAACACCGCCATCGAGGTAAGCAGCCACAGTAAATCATAATTCTACTGGTAAGTATAGTAAGGCCCAATACGAGAACCCAAGGCTGCAATAGGGTTATTAGTTTGGGTTTTCAGGTTAAGGGTTTAGGCTCGTAGGTGTCAGGTTCAGAGTTGTTAAATGTCCAGACAAGATCCCGGGTAGACAATACATTGGCCGAGAGGAGCGGAAAAGGCTCTGAAAGCAGGGGCGGGGGGTGGGGGACCCCTGAATTGTAGTTTCCATTTTCTTTTCCATTATCCTTTTATAGCCCCTGTATTCCCCCTATATAACCCCAACACCACCCCGAACCCTAAACCCTAGGGACACCGTCGCAAGCCCCTACTCCCAAACCCAGAAACTTTGGACGCAGAGAATGTCGCTGCTCCTGGGCCAACCGGGTATGGAGAGTTTCCAAGACCTAGAGCCCATTTTTTGGAGTCTCAATGGAAACTGATTTATCTAGGTTCTATGAGGAGAAAACAGCTTGTTTTCAAAAAATCGAGTAAACCGCATACCCAAAGCTCCATCCCACGTTCTCAGGTTTCAGTCAGTAGAGAGCTGCTACATCCGGAGGGTAGTGTTGGGGCCCATTGAATGACAGCGTGGTTTTCGCGGGTACCGAATACAATAGTTATACCCGGATCATGAAGTGGAGCACTTTCAGGCGCCTACGGTACAAGCAAGCGGAAGGAGGGCCGTAACGTGGGAGCCTCATTATGCACCATGGGGCGCTCAAGAACACTAGGGGCCTAGACTTAGGTTCGCCAACGCATTAGAGCAGGATTCCTCCAAAAATGACCCCTAATTTTCGGAGCTCCCTATACATGCAGATATGTGTGCAAATACATATACATATATATATATGCATACAGATAAGAGATGGAGCGCAAGCTTTGAGCTTGATACTGTGCTTCAACGTTCCAATGTTGTTACGGCTTCAGCCAGAAAAGTGGTGCACGGCCCTGTAAATGGGCAGCCATTCAATCCAAATCCCTGCTGTCGATGCATGAAAACTTTGCACCACTTAGGATCCCTAACAAGCTATAATTCTCAGGATATGAGTGGAGTGTTGCAAGACTTCCTCCATGCACCGTGCCTGAAGAAGTGCTCAGCTAGAAATAGTCTCAGTTGGGAGCGAAGTCTTGGGCTGTACAAGCTATGTTTTGCCACCTTGTTTTGGGTAGATCAGGGCAGTTCTACCGCTCAGCACCTTAGCGCTGAGCCCTAAACTAAGCCCAAAAACGCATACCCTAGACCCTACCCTACCCCAAGCTATCGTGTAGCATGAATAGGGGCCTTTTAAGACTACGGCCCCTTTCAAAGAGGTCTACATGGGGTGCTATGTTGTTTTAAGAGTGCCCCTGCCACAGCGCAGGCGCATGAAAGCTGCCAACAACCTGGCCTGCCTGCGTACAGTGCTGCTGGCTGCCGCGTGTCTCTGCAAAACGGTTGGTTTGTTCAAAGCCCAAGTTAGAATCGGATAATATCATTATATTCTCTTATCGTCACCACGGCAGATAGCGTTAGGCTACACACGTACCTAGTAAGGGTTAAGTGATTTCGGTTTAGAGCTTAAGCTTGTGGATTTCGGGGTTCAGGGATAAGGGTTTAGGACTTGGGTTACAGATTTAGGACGTAGGGTTTAGGAATAAGAGAATTGGGGTCCAGGGTGTAGGGCTTAGGGGCATTGAGGATTCACAAGTCTTTCAACAAAAGGAAGCTCCGGGGTCCTGCGGGTTCCTCAAAACCAAGCCCAGAGAGCGCCACCCGGGTTTAGGTTAAACAGTTGGGGGAAAATATTGGGTGAAGAATATAGGTGTTTGTCAAAATTATGGTCCCTTTCTGGGTACCCTACATATTAAGTGCCGTATTATAATAGGGATCCAAAAAGGGACCATAATTTTGACAACCACCCCTTTGTCCCCCCAATATTTTTTTCCCGAAGCCAGCCCTCAGCAAGCTTCGCAGGTGCTTTGTGGCTGTGCCGGCATTTGCTGCAGGGCGCTGCCCCTGTGCCAGGCATCTCGGACATTGCAGGGTTTGGGTTTAGGGTGTAGGGTTTAGAGCGCAGGGCTTGGGGCTTACCGCAAACAAAGGGTGTTTCTTCGGCTATTGGCTGATGGTGTGGTGCTTAAAGTTTGGGGCGTGATGATCTGCTGCTTAGGTTTGGGTTTATGGCATTCTATGGGCATTCTGTACGGGCACTTACGTGTGTCTCTGGATAGTTGTAAGAAGCAAGTCTTGTTTGATAAGGGGTAAGAATGAAGTCACGCAAGATCAGGGGACGTTTCAACAGACAGATGCTTTGACTCGTCTGCCTTCATGCCATCTTTACCTCAAGCCTTTAGGGCTTGTAGTCGAGCAGAGTAAATCCTAGACCCTTCACCGCAGTGGTTGGAAGGCGGCATGACCAGGATCTAGGTGTCAACGATTTGGAGACTCCGTCTTTGAGCCCATTAGCCTGAAGTGCAAACCTTGAGACCAAGCTCTGACATATTCAGGAAGCATGGGTCTAGGGTTAAGGGTCTTTGTTTTATGTAGGCGCTACGGTACAGATGCGCTTTCTCATTCACTACTACGCATCAGCAGGCCAAGCCCTCTTGCTCTTTCCGGGCGCAGACATTGTTGTGTAGGTTCCGGCTTGTGTGCAACACATGGGAACTGGGGAACAGTAGCCCAGCGCATAGGTAACGTCGAGTACTAAATATTTATCGATAATGTGGTGTATTAGCTCTTGTATAGTGAATGGTGTAGTCTACTTCCTCAAATTGATGCAGTCAGTTATGTAGGCCCCTACCCTACATGAGCTATTATAGTCTAAACTCCTTAAAGGGGGACTAAATGGGGGGTAATATAGGGGACTACTATAGGGGTTATTAAGGGGGATACTAGGAGTTTAGACAGTAGCTCACATAAGTTTTATGCCTCAGTGCAGAGACGCCAGGTCTCACGATCACCTCAGACCGAAAGTGCCGCAGGCCATTTGACTCGAATGCAAATTGGCGATGCTCCGGACACTGAACCCTAAGCCCCAAAATCCCTAAACCTTAAACCCTAAACCCAAAATCCCGAAACACCTAAACTCGCTTGCAAGACCCAAGTACGGTATTTTTAATAGGGGTACCCTGAGTATTAGGAACATTATTATGATTGTGACACAACACTGGACCACGCTTTTGTTAATCCCTTTGTGGTTTAGGGTTGGGGTAGGAAGTACAGTGGGGTTACGACAGCCCCGAACATAGAATGAGGCTACAGTTTCTTTTGGGTCAAGATGTCTCGAAAGATCATACGATCTTAGTTGGCTTTTCCACAAGAACACCTGGGCATTGTCCTAAATGACTGTCAATACGGGGTCCTATATTTAGGTTCCTATTATAATACGGGGCCCTATATAAGTTTCCCCCATTTTGGGAACAGTAATTTAGGGAAACTTCCGCCTAATTTTTTTTGCTCCTGAACCCCAAACCCTCTAGGGTGGGGGATGAGAAGAAGATTTTAGCGTTGCACTGCTTTTGGGTTGGATTTACAGGGTTGTTGAGCTTTCCAGGAAGAGGGGTGTAAGGGTGAGTTTGCAAGATCGACTCTTTCAAGATTCTAGGGACATAGACCACCCATGTATTCGCTTCTCGCATTCCAGTATGCCCAGCGCAGCACCTCTGAGGTTCCCTATTTAGAAAATATGCAAATGCTTCTCAGGTGTATACATTGGGGTTATTGTAGGGAGTAAGTGAGTACAATCCCTATATAGCCCCTATATAATACCCTCCCGGAAACTAACATGGAAACCCAAAAAGGGCCATATAAAGACTACAGTCCTTTTAAAGGGGGGCCATATGGGTTTCCATGTTAGTTTGGGGGAGTGTAAATGTCTTCTCTTATTCCCTACTAAGCCCCGGGTAAGCTCCTCAATCATCATGGAGTGCGCAAGGAGGCAAGGCTGCTCAGGGTAGGCAACGCTTCAGAGAGATAAGCAGCTCCAACGTGCTGCTCCAAACTCTAACACTAAACCCTAATTAGGGTTTAGGGTTTAGGGTTTAGGGAACCTACCCTGTAGCTCCAAACCCTCAATAATGGTGAGAATCGGTGGTGAGGTCAGCTGGCCCCTGCCGAAACCAAACACAAATACATGAATTAACTTCCTCAGCCTGTATCAGGGAGTTCTGCATTCTCCCCTTAAGTTTGTACCCTTGGATTTGGATTCGTTGTCCCTGGTATTTGAGTCCTTCAGTAGGGGATCTGGGGCTCCCTAGTATCTGATAGCTCTTGACTTTAGGCGGGTAGAAGTTTCAGGAAGCAAGCGTCCGCACCCGTTCTAAACCTGACACCCTAGACCCTACACCCTGCCATCACAATATCAGGCCTATCAAGTCATCCTACGTATTCCGGCAGGCATTTACATTACATGAAGCTACGGTTCTTGCTGTAGGGCCCAGCTCGTTCCTTCACCCTTTAAAATTTTCTGGTGCTTTCATTATTCTGACCCCATACTCGTCCTTGTCGCTCATTCATTCCGTGCATTGGGACACGTGCACCCAAATCCGCAACCCTAAGCCCAAGGTTTGAACCTGGAGCCCCAAGCCCTAAGCTGTAAATGATAGACTCCCTGAGATTTAGGCATCAGAGTTCCATGTTCAGGGTTTAGGGTTTAGGGTTGTAGGGTTCTGGGCCCTGAACTTCAGGCCTGAGAACCTTAGACCCCTTTCCAGGTGCGGCGTCGGTTCCTCCAGAATACTTTCGTCACCCGGGCAGCAGGCAGATAATGGAGTTTCTCCACACCACCCAACCTTAAACCCTAATCTCCTCAACCCCAAAAGCTGAAACCCCTAACCCCTGTATCCTTCAGTCCTAAACCCTAAAGCCACCCCAAACCCTAAAACCTAAATCCTAAACCCCTAACCCCTAAACCACCAACCCCTCAACCCTCATCCCAATGGTTATCATCCCAGAAGCCCCGGAGATAGATGGAGATTTTATAGGGTTTAGAGTTTAGGGTTTAGGGTTGAGGGTTAGGGTTTAGGGTTAGGGTTTAGGGTTTAGGGATGGTAGGGATTGCTCTCGGGGATTCTGTGGGCTTCATGTGAGCCATAGTCAAAAACCATTTAAAGGGAGTTATATAGGGTATTAATGGTATTACCCTAGAAGCTCAGTTACCAATATATTGGGGTTCCTGTCCTTAAGTCCGTATATAATTTTATATTATCTGTAACCCAAGGACCTACTATATGGGTACCTGGGCTTTTAGGGTTATATCTAGCGGTTATTAAGTGGTACCCATATACGGCAGAGCCCGAAAGAAACCCATGGGTGCCCTTACAGGTCCCGGCCACGTGTCTTTCTTGCAAGACGTTGCTGAAACAAATGGCTTCTTTGGGGACCTACCCTAGGGCTCCACCTACCTGAATAATGGGCTCTAGGTTCTATATACCCTTCTAGGTACATAGCCCAGTAGTCCACTGTTTAGGTAACTGGGAGCCCCAAGGATCGGAATCCACGGTAAGGTCAGGACAGCTAATCAACATGTGGCCGGCCTTGGTATCGTGTTGAGGGCTTATGTAGCAAGTGTAGTTGCCCCAAATATGGTCAAGACCACTCTAGCACTTCAAGTTGGCAGACTCACCGCCACAAGCTAAGGCCGCAGCCTTCTTGTATTCAGCAATAAGCTTGGGTGTTTCCCTTCTGAAGGGGTCCCTATGCTAAGAGTCATATAGTAGATTGAGGTCTAGATTGGGGTGCCCTATTTACGGAAACCACCTATTCTCCAGGGATTGAGCCTCATCTCGTTGCAAGCCCGAACTGAGACCTCGGTTTGAGGGTTTAGGGTTTAGGGTTTAGGGTTCCTATGGCTCACTGAGATTCCCTCAGTCCTAGTCAGGGTTTAGGGTTTAGGGTCCCAGAGCTATTCTTTTCCTAGGTCCAAGCCGCATGCACTTAGGCAGACACTTCCTACATGAACCGTCAGTTCTTCGTTGCGGAAACGCTGCATGCGCGGTGCTTACAAGACTGGAGCATCATGCTGTGGATGCAGGAAATCTCACACCATTTTGTATACCCCACCAACTTCGTGAAAGAGGAGTTAGCTCAACAGAAGATGTCAATGGGCAGCAGGAGAGTATTCTGGAACAGATGCAGAAGCTTACCGACATTGCTAGACGCCATGATGATGAGATAGATGATCTTAGAGGGATGTCGGATTTCACTCATGAAATTGTTATGGAGCGAGAACATAAGGAGAATATGTGCAAAATGGTTATCAAATCCTGGCCAAAAGAAGCTTCACACCAGGATCGGGTACGAGTCTCAGATTGGCTAATCCAGAAAGCGTATGTCCAGGGCAAGGTCACGCAGGAACATGGATACTACAGTGGGGGAAGGAAGTTCGTGATGTCACCCGTCACCATCCTCACATTCCATAGTCAAGAAGATCACAACGTTTTTGAGAAGTATGCTTATGGCTCTTTCTCATCTAGATGGCCTTTATATTACTGGGATGCGCAAGGAAATTATGTTCAACACTGGAAAGGTGGAAGGCACAAGCTTGTCATCACAAACTATGTGAGCAAAATCGACCTGACCATCAACCTGGCCCTTACCACCCTCCTCCACATTCTCACAGCCTATGAGGATACTGGATACACAGGCAGCACACACCTTTCACATCGGCCGACAGACAAGCAGATCTATGATCTGGAGAACAAGAAAGTTGTGGCAAAGGTTACGTATGAAAAGGATAGAGGAGTTTTGGCCCTCATCGTGCAGAAGAACCTGATACAGATCCTGGAAAAATCATGGCACGAAGCATGGAAAACAGCTCACAAAGACCATCCCAGATACTACAGCTACAACAGGTACCCCTACGCAGTGATGTTCGCAGAAGCCCGGCTCGATGACGACATGCACGAAAGCAAAGTGACTGAGTGACTACAGAGCACGCAGGATACAGAAAGAAGCACGTCAAGAAATAGGCAACAATGTAGGCAACAAGCCTTTCTCTGCAAAAGCCAGAGACGGCAACTTTTCCAAAAACAGAGTGCAACCCTAGGCAGTAACGGTAAACAGTGTACCTTCACACCTTCTAGAAGGTGCCCCGGGACAGCGCATTTTGCGCTGACGAAGTGCCCCCAGAGTAGTAATCACCCTCCCAAGGTAGCTTTTAAAGGCCGTAGTAACAAAGCTCGAAACCAAAAGAGACGTCTATCCAGGTCATTATGGCGTAGTTTCAAGAAAACACTACTCTGGGGAAGAGCCAGACAGGCAGCGCGGAGACTTTTAAGAACCACAAACACAACGAAAAGAAAATGTCTCACGCAGCGAAGAAAACTCAAAATTCAAATTCAATGCAAGCGTTGGTTGCAAGCAAACAAAGAACAAAAGAAGGACCAATTCCGAAAACTACGTACCGGGCATCAACAAAGGCAAGCGTACAACACACCGATCATAAATCGGAGGTTGGCAAAATCTCATGCGTTTAAAGTAAATAGAAAATTTAACATTGCGTGCCTAAATGTCCGCGGCTTCAACAAGCAAACAAAAAGAGAAGTACTGTTGGATATTATGCAAACGAACAATTACGAAATAATGGTTTTAAGCGAAACAAACGTCAACATGAGCAGCTACGAAAAGTGGGATGGCTACACTTGTTTTTTCAGCTCCGGGATAGACCCCAAAGTTCGTGAGAAAGAGGAAATGAAAAGAGAACAGTCCAAAGGCAGAGGCAAGGGAAAATCCCCTATTTTGAATTACCGTTCAGCTCCAGATTATGAAAATGCAGGCGTTGCTATTGTGATTAGAAATTCAATAATCACTGCTCTAAAGGATGTGAAGCAAATAAACGGTCGAATTATGAAAGTCACCTTTGAGGCGCATGGTTCTGAAATCTCCTTTTTTGCTGTTTATGCACCGCACAGTTTACATGATATAGAAGTTAAAGAGACGTTTTACAACCAGCTTTCTGATGAAATTGCTCGCACCCGAGGTGTTTACTACATCGGAGGTGACTTTAATGCACGCATTCATCATGTGAGGGAAGTAGATGTAGAAGTTTGCGGACCACATATTTTAGGCAGAGGGCGTGAATATTTAGATTCTGTTAATGAAAGTACACGAGAAAGCAGGGATATGTTCCTAGGTTTCGCAAAGTTGCATTCGTTAAAAATCATGAATACTTTCTTTTCAAAACCACCGGAGAAACTCATCACCTACAAAAACAAAGTCCACAACGCTGGGCCTGACACAGAAGCAGAGGTAGGACCACCTTTTGATGCAATCAAATACGGGCAGCTTGATTTTTGGTTGGCAGGGAGCGCGTGGAGAAATTGTGTTCTCAATACGCAGAGTAGAAAAGATGTCTATTTTGACTCGGATCACTTCATACTAGAGAGCCATATAATCATTTCTGCCTTAGCAACAAAACGACAAGACATAAACAAGGCAATCAGATACTATAAGCCGACAGCGACAAGATGGACACAGTACAACAGCTGCATTAGAGAAGCATTAGCCGCTTTGAGCGCATTTTCACTCGAGGATGTCACAGCTGCTATGCAAAATGCGGCGCAAAAATGTTTAGACAAAATTCCGCCAGACAAAAGCAAAGCGTACCTGTCTAGAGAGACTTGGCGAAAGATTAAAACGCGAGATCAGATGAGGATAAACGGCGCTACAACAACGGATATGAGACGTTTAAATAAAGAAGTAGCCAAAGACGCTAAGGTAGACAAACAAAACTCATTAATTGAGAAGTTCAACGAAAACCCGTGTGATAAGAACAAGAAGCAAATGTGGAAAGCTGTTAAAGACTTGCGTAAGAAATTTGTGCCCCAATTTGTCAAGATGAAAAACACAAATGGCGTACATGTCCCCTTAGTCAAAAGAGCGGAAGCGATTGCAGAATATTTAGCAAGTGAACATTGGAAAAATGAGGCTCAAGACGCGCACCCACGCGAAGACAAAATCGTTGAAGATAACGAGGCCTCCACGGCCTTTTTCACGATGAGTGAATTGAATGACGCGATCAAAACAACAAAAGCAAACAAACAACCGGGACCTGATGGCATCATCATGGAGTTACTTAAATGGTTGGATTTGGAGAATAAGTCCCTATTGTTGTCTCTCATAAATAGTTGGTGGGTTAATAGAGCGGCGCCGGAAGAGTTGTTCATGGCTAGAGTAGTCCCCATATATAAGAAAGGAGATACTGATGTTGCCTCTAATTACAGGCCCATATGGCTTCTCAACAGCACCTATAAACTTTACATGATGATGATCAGGTCTCGCATGCAAACAGCAATTGCGCATCGCATAACGAAGACTCAGTTCGGCTTCCGGCCCAATATGTCTACTTCTCATTCTATTTACATAATAAGACGTTTGCAAGATTTTGCAGAATCAACATCATCCAAACTGAGTCTTGCGATGTTAGATTGGGAAAAGGCCTTCGATAAAGTACAGCACGACAAATTGATCATAGCTTTAGACCGATTAAGATTTCCACGTCATTATTTAAATGTTATCCAAGACTGTTATCGGAGGCCAACTTTCTATGTCAAAGATGAGTATGGAAGTTCTGACACAAAAGTTCAGTCGGCAGGTATCCGGCAAGGATGCCCTTTGTCCCCTTTTTTATTCGTGTTGGTCATGACATGCATAGATGTCGACATCCACGATTCGGTTAGCCAACATGTAGTCAACAATCGGGTCCCGGGCCTGGATTACGATATGGTGTATTACGCTGATGATACCATTCTTTTCTCACAGTCGAACCGTGGATTGAATGAGTTGCTCCGTCTCACCGAAACAATTTCGAAACAATATGGGTTGAACCTAAACAGGGACAAGTGCGTGGCAATACCCATGAATAATGATGGCAATATTCATTTCCAAGATGGTAACCAGCTCACAAAGAGTTACGAGGCCACTTATTTGGGTAACGAAATAAATAAGGCGGTAAATATACAGCAAGAAATTCTTCAGAAGATTCAAGAGGTTCGCCGCACCTGGTTCAAATTATCCGCATATTGGAAAGCAACAAGAGCGAGCAAGAAGTGGAAACTTATAGTGTTCGATGCAATCATTCGCAGTAAGCTTATGTATGGTTTAGAAACCATCCACCTCACAAAAGCAATGTACAAGAAAATTGATGCTTTCCAATACCGAGGTCTGCGCAAAATCCTGGGCATGCACTCGACTTTTTTAAGCCGAGCCAACACGAATAGGAAACTCTTGGAAGCTGCCACCGCAGCAGCTTTTCCAACACCGGGTGACCGCAGAAGAATCGTATGTTTTAGTGAATACCATCAGAGACGACGTGCGAAATTGCTGGGACACGTCATAAGAAGTGCCAATGATGATCCTTTGCGGCAAATATCATTCATGCCATATTCAGCTACACGTATAGACTATGGCAAGCGTAGAAGCGGTCGCCCAAGACAAAATTGGCTGCATTTCACAAAAAAAATTGTCTATGAAAATCAGCTATCACGATGGAATTATACAGGCACTATTCCAGAAGATGGGATTGTATATGCAGCCGCACAGAGACGAGAATTTTAAGTTCTTTTGCATTTGTCCTCCGCAGCTGCGCCAACGCCGTGCGCACCACCGACTGATTGGGTCAGTGCAGGGTAGGGCTTGGAATTTTTTTTGTATACCCCACCCTAGGAATAACAGTATTCTGGCGGTCCCAGCTGGTGCACAATTTCCTCCCACGAGGTTCAAACGGTATTCCCATCCACACGCCCTGGCGTTGAGAGCTGCGGTTAGGAGAGAAGATAGGTGCATTAGTGCCCAGCCATGTGCGACATATGGCCAGTTCCCAAAATTAGGGTCAACTTTTGGTATCCCTAGATATGAGGTGCCATAATACAATCTACAGCCAAAATGGGCCCCTAATGTTGAGAATAGCCCATGTGAATGTGTGTATAGTCCACGGCAGCCGTTTTCTTGAACCTCACCACCAGGTTTTGCTGCCTTCTGCAAAGAAGGGTGCCAACCTCAAGGCCCGCCACTTTCAGGTTCTTTGGACAGTAGTAAACACTTATAGCTGGTGCTAGGATCCCCTTTATAATCCCTATTAGGGGAGGGGGTTTATTAATCAGGGGTCTGGGTTAGAATGCCAGTTGGGGAGCATCGCAAGTAGGGATGCAAGCGCAGATAAGATAGAAATGCTGATAAAGTCATCTCGTCGCGAAATGGAGCGCTTTGGAGTCCTTTCCAGGTATTTCTTTCACTTTCATATGCGTTATTTGGCTTGTTTTTCCTTCTTTGATAACTAATTTCATGATCTCACCGGCGATCCTAACAATCGAGAAAGCTCTTACTTGGAGTAAGCCTTTTCGTTGAGCTGACTTCTTGGCAGCCAGACACATGGACCTTGCATCCGCAGTATACGCCAAGTTCAGCGGCCACCAGCAATCTATGGAGAAAAACCACCAAGCATGCCAAACTTACTGGTGGTTAGATGTGAAGTAAGGAGCAGAGCTTATAGAATGTGATAAGGCAGTGTGGCGGGATCACTATAGGCACCAGTTCCTTCAAATAAGAAGCAGTCCCATCCCAGGGAGTCACATGGCAACGGTACGGGTTAGGTGGACCCCCGCCCCACCCAGTGATGGTGAAATATTGGATATACGGGGATCTGATTATAATGTACCCAAAGCCATATTATATCTACTTACGGGGGACTATAACCCCAGCATATACCCTATCATAATAGTTTCTATTTTGTTTTCCATCATCCCCACATAATCCCAATAATAAACCCCCTATTCTATCTACTTCAGGGGGACTCTAGGTGTGTGACCCCGCATATATGCAGATAGTCAGTCTTGTGAAGTCCAAGTAATGCGGACGGCTATGCAGCTGGGGCAGCTAATGTAGGAACAAAGTGAGGCGGGTTTAGGGAGCTTTCGGCACATCCTGTGACAGCGTTTCAACTATGCCAGGGCTACAAGGATTCAGTGTTTCATTCTTCAGGCTTCTATCCTAAATTCTCTGTCGCCCTACAACCCCTGCGTACCCCCCAACCATAAAACGTGTGACCGTCAACCCTAGCCCTGCCACACCCCTAAAAATCAGTATTCCCCACATTGTATCATGGTACGATGTGGGGGGGGGGGGGGCTATTATTAGCGGCGTGGGCTGTTGTTGTATCAGCCCTAAACCCTAAGCCCCAGATAACTGGTAGTGTCCTTTATATATTCTCCATTCACCCTAACCCCCGTAAACCCTAAACGACATATGGGTGCTTGTCAAAATGATGGTCCCTTTTTGGGGCACCTAATATTTAGG
>CAJNIZ010003740.1:0-22952 GCA_905231905.1 Symbiodinium pilosum | reverse complement strand
GTGGGCCCCCCACCCTGCAATAGTGTCTATAATGGGTACTAACAACAATATCAGGGCCCTCTTGAAGTCCTATTGCCACTATTACAAGGTGGGGGGTCCACCTTGCACCTCTCTCTGTTTCTCTCAGGCAACAAGCATATCAGGTGCACGGCGCGGACATCGTTTTCTGATGCCCTGTGTACAAAAATGTGAGGCGTTGCAACGCACTATGACTAGCAGCTTGCTCTCTCTCTCTCTCTCTACAGATGGTTGTCGTGCTTCGGGTGTGGCGGCTTTCAAAGGCATAGCTGAGTCGATGTGGGAGTTCTTCTTCTTGGATATAGGGTTGACGAAAATTAGGAGTACTCTCTAAGTGGTATGTTAAGGGTTATGTGGGCGTATATAGCACTATACACAGGGTTTGGGGTTTCCTTCAATTCGGGGCTTTTTTCGGTGATCCCCATAGTAACGATTAAAATTGCTTAGCACATATCGGGGTCCCGCATTTATGGAAACCTACCATCTAATGCTACATACAGCTTTCTAGAAAACTCACCTGGGCTTCCTAGGGTACCCCTATTTGTAGAAGTTTGTAGAAACCCCCATGTTGGGTCACATCCACTGGGCATCAGTGGATTAGGATTTAAAGGGTTTGGGGGCATGAAGCTAGGTCAGAGACTTGGCACAGGCGGTGGATGGTGGGCGTACTGCTTGAGTGCATACGATGAGAGACTGACATCATTGGCTTTGGTGCATGTACGGGCTGTAAGCGAGGAGTTCGGGGAAGTTCCCAAAGGTGCAAGGTGGTTTTTGGCTAGTATGTACCTCGAGGCCCATGTATATGCATTTTTCATCTAGTATTTTGCCCAGCTAAGCACCAGAACCAACATCACCGTGCGATCAACCACCTCCAACTGGCTCAGAGACTGTAGTCACCAGTAACTAGTAGGTGTCAATTCGCGACCGTCAACGTCCGCCAGGCCATTCTATAGGGATTGCAACTAATTATTGGTAGTTTCCCAAAATAGGGGGACCCAAAAGAGACCCCAAAATATTGTAATCCTTATTATAGGGACCCCCAAAAAGGTACCCTGATTTTTGGAAACTCTTTAATCCCTATAATGCCCTATATAATCCCAGTTTCCATTTCATTTTCCATTTTCTTTTCCATTTGATTCTCCATGAGATGATATATACCCCTAATCCTGGGAAACCCCCCAAACCCTAAACCCTATATAACCCCTATATAACCCCTATATGCCCCCTTAAAGGTACCCCTATTTTTGGGGAAACCCTAAAACCCTGCATAACCCCTATATAACCCCTACATAATTTTGGGGAGACCCCCCATTCCTGCAAACCACAGAGCTGAAAGCTGCGGCAGGCGAAGGTGGATGCAGCCGACCTGCGCAAAGCTTACCGCAGGCCGTGCATGCAAGAGTCTGGGGCTTGTGGTGCTTAGGGTTTAGGGTTTAGGGGTTTAGGGTTTAGTTTTTTTTGTGGCATTGATGTTCATGGCTCTGGCTGTCAGGTGTGGCAGTCCGGATTTGTGATGCAGCTTCATTATTCTTATACTCGTTCTGTAAGTTTTACTATTATCTTCGTTACAGGTATTGTTGCTACTGTTATGCCTTTTCATATTCTACCCATTCACAAAAAAATATTCACATTTTTGATTGTCCCAAACTGAAGGGTATACGGGCTATTCTTTTGTGGTATTTGGGAGGCCCAGGTGGTTTTCTTGTGGGAAGAAAGGGGTTCTGTTTTGAACAAGGCGACATGTTCAAGAGCATCCTCACGTGGCCATGAAGATGCAGGTGTGTTTAGGGTTTAGGGATTTAGGGTTAAGGGTTTAGGGTTCCAACTGGGCCACATTCTCGGTGGTTGAATGTAGCCTTGCCAGTTGTAGCCTCGGCGTTTCCTTCGCAAGGCTTCAATAGGGAGTCCTCTTGCCTTTTGGTGAAGTTCAGTATGAGCTATAGTCTAAACTCCTCCTTAGAGGGGGTTAAATAGGGGAGTATGTACGGGAGTGTTGCAGGCTTATTAAGGGTTACTGGGAGTTTAGCTCATAATGTGGGTGTTTCCTAAAATTAGGTGTGCCATTTTGTGGTTTCTTATGGATGATGAGGATGTCGGCGTTTGGCGTGCAACCCCCCGTTAATACCCCAAACCGTCAACACTAACCCTATAAACTCTTAACCAGTCAACGGTCTTTTTAGGCGGGTGTTGCATGGGTGTTCCTCCGGATGATCCTGAATCCTGACTCCTAAATCCGACCCAGCCCCCAAATTTTAAACCCTGAAGGCCCTAGACCCTAAGCCATAGACTCTAAACTCCAAACCCTAGGCCCCGCACACTCTACGTGCAAACATCATGGCCCCTTTTTGACCCCCCATTTCGCATAATTCGGCCCCTAATATACATTCATAGATAGGGTACTCAAAAAAGATCACAATTTTTACTTCCTACCATATAACCCCAAACCTTCAATCCTGACCCTCAAACCCTAAACCATATGAGCTAGAGTCTAAACTCCTTCAAGGGGTTATATAGGGGATTACATAAGGGACTGCTATAGGGCCACTATAGGGCTTATTAAGGGAGATACTAGGAGTTTAGACAATAACCCCTGTAGTCCCCCTACATAACCCTATATGTATATAGCAGTTTCCATTTCATTTTCCATTTTCTTTTCCATTTGAAACCCTAAACCCTAAACCCTAAACCCTAAAACCTAAACCCTAGACCCTAAACCCTAAACCCCTAAACCCTAAATCTCCATGACTAAGGGGGCTACTAGGAGTTTAGTGATCCACCCCTAACTCCACCAGGCTGGCTTTGGCCGTACACCCGGACAAATGCCCCCATCCGAAGGCAGGATCTAGACCCAAGAGCTTACCCTAAGGGTCGAAGTACCCAATAATTAGGTACTTGGGTTTTGGGTAAGAGTTATTATAGTACAGGTTTTGGGTAAGTATCTGATTATTAGGTACTCGGGCCCTTAGGGTTAGGGCTTAGGTATAGAATCTTTTGTGGGGTTGTAGAGTATACGTGCCTAAAATCACCAGTGCAGCTAGGAAGCAAGGGTATTGTACCTGATATGTTGGCATCTATGCCTTTTTGAAGGGTTGAGGTTGCTCTAGGGGTGGGTTTTTTCAAGGTGGAAGCAGGGCATAGAGCCTCAGGGTCTAGGGTTTGGATTGTTGCTTATCCTGTCTCTGCGTAGGGTTTACGTTGATCGCAAGGTTTAGGCACTGGGGCTACCGGCTTGCTCCGGTAGATTCGAAAATGTCTCCTGGCCTTGAAATAAACGACTTCCTCAAACACCCTCGTAATGTAGACCCGTGATTTAAAAAAAAAACTCCTTTCAACGGCCTTAATGTTAGGATGCGTCTTTTAATCCCATTAAGGAGGGGGTTTACTAATAACGGGTCTAGACTATGTAAAACCTCTTCATGCAGTGATGGACTTCCAGGAGAACAGCGGGGAAAGAAATAATGCTGCCTGGTCGGGCTTGTGATACGACAGCTCATGTGCCATTAAGGTGTGTACACTGTTCCTTCATCCAGAACTGGGGGTTTTCCCACAGCTGGGGTCCTTAAGAAACCCTGGCCATGTTGTCGGGATTAGGAGGGCATTATAGGGTGGTCCCATTATGAATACTCAACTCTGGTGCATTTTTCATTCTGCCTCGTCGTGCGCCAGATGCTTAGAACCTTTAAGCATGCGAAAGGTGTGTTTCAGCTTTCGCTGTTCCCTTCTCAGACTTACGAATTGCTGCCTAAGCCCAACAGCCAGCTGGGAAGGGGCGGCAGTTATTTCTTTATTTTGTTCTGCTCCAATGCTCCGGACATCAAAGTGGAACATCATTTAGTCCACCTGCTTGTATAGAACCCTACATACAGTTTCCATGTCAGTTTGCATGTTCACTTCCATTAGGGGAGGGCAACGCCTTGGGGGCTGGCTGGCTGCAGCATCTTTTAAGATTTAGTATTTGTCCAAGGTAACAGGTTGGCTGCAGTTCCACAATTGGGTAAAATGGAGACACACACATATACAGGGCGGCTAGAGGGGTCATATGAGCTGGGTCAAACAGCGGGTCTCTACGGTTTGTATAGAACTGACACAAGTCATCGGCGTGTGCAGATCATGGGAAAGCGATAAGGGTGAGTAAAACGATAACGTATTTGATGGGATAGCGATAAGAGTAAAAAAGCTTGATAATGTGTTAAATTTGATAGAATGCTGGCCTCTAGGTTTGTCGTGGCTCATATGCGGATTCTATCAGGGATTTACAAAGTTCAGGGTTTCTAAAAAAGAGCCGGTGTCCTGTTGCGGGCTGTCCCTCCAGAAAAGGCCATGCTTTCCAATTCCCATAACCCTGAGGGTCCAAGTACTCAATAATCATGTACTTGCCCCAAACCTGTACTATAATTACTATTAACTTAATTATTGGGTACATGGACCCTAAACCATATACCCTAGATACCCTAAACCCTATATACCCCTATATATCATCTTTACAGGGACCCAATTATTGGGTACATGGACCCTTGGGATAAGTAGAAGGTGCAGAAGCCCCAGGAGTCTGCACGTGCGCTCTCTGAAGCCCAAAAGGCACTGTCTTCAAACCCAAGTCATAGTGTTGATGGAGGGAAACTTGCACCACCTAAAGGCCCTAAATTACTGCAGTTCCTAGGACTCTAAGGACTTTAGGTAGGGCAAGATTTCCTTAATCAACAGTAATTAATGACAACCTAACCCTCTAAGATTCAGGTTGCCGCCGATCAGAAGTTCCAGGGATGTATGAGAGACGGGGAGAGAGAGAGAGAGAGACAGAGAGAAAGAGCGAGAGAGTGAGTGAGACTCTAATTGGGGCTCTAATCCCTCTAATCCGGCGAGCTTTTGCAGCCACTACACCCCAGACCCCAACATGCAATTGCTAAACCAAACTGTAGCTGGAGCACGAGAGAGAGAGAGAGAGAGAGACAGAGAGAGAGAGATATATGTGTATATATGTATACATATGTCCTTGGGGCTAGAAGTCCTTTACTTCAAATATTCTGCTCAGCCCTATGCACCACAAACCCTGAACCCAATAAACCCCAAGATGTAAAACACAACCAAGACATACCTAGACCCTCCTCCTACTCTCTATTAGGCCTTAGTACCCACTAATAGGGGCCGTATTCCTAATGAAGGGTACAAGGAGGGTCTTGCTATAGCTCAACCTAAAACCTTGTAAAGCCCCTGAATAACCCCAAATCCCAAACCCTTAAACCTTATAAAGCCCCTGAATAACCCCAAAGCCTAACCATGTCAGGCCAAAGAAGCCTTCCAAAAGCTCAGCGAAGCCTTCGAGGCTCAACAAATCCACACTTCCACAAGCTCTTCCTCTCCAGGTAGATAAGAGGGTTAGGGATTAGGGTTTAGGGTTTAGGGTCTAGGGGGTCCCTTTTGGGGGGGTGTCCCATAGTAAGGATGATTGTATATTGGGGTCTATGTTTTGGTCCCCTATCTATGGAACGTGCCGCAAGTTTTTTACGATCTTTGGTTTGCTTAAGGATGCTAATGTCACAGCTTCCCAAAACAGGAGGTCCCCTTTCGTACATCCAAATACTATAAGGCTGGTCCTACGGTGGATACTAGAAATCCTGCATGACCCTCACTACTTTGTACCCTGGGAATTATGGGACTATAGTATATTAAGGTCATGCAGGATTTCTAGTATCAACAGTAGGTACCTCCCAAAATGCAGTTTTGCATATTCCGCTGAGGGTTGAGAGATTAGGAGTTCTGAGCGTGGGATTACGCTTACTTAGCAGGGTGGAGTTAGAAATCAGGGTTTGCAACGTGTACTTCTTAAAGGTGTCTAACATATGTGAGAGTTTCTAAATCTGGGGTCGCCTTAATGTACCCCAAAGTCGTTAAATCCTCACTAGGGGGAACCTCAAATATCGATACCTATTTTCGGAAGCACCCAAAGACCCCTTTGTATACAGATTGAAACTGACTCTTCAAGAGCCTCTTGGTCTGGATAAGGCTCATGTTACTACCTACACCCACGAATCCTTAAACTCTGAACCACTACGCACCTCCCTAAGAGTCCAAGGACTTAAATAATAGGGTTTTAGAGCCCTGAAATTTGGGTCCTTGAACCCTTATGTAGTCCCCATATGAGCTACGGTCGAAACTCGGTATATAAGCTAATGGACGCCAAGTTGGGGGTGTCGCTTTTCAGGTGGTCCCGTCGCTTTACATGGNNCGAGTATTGACTGTGGCTCATATATCCACATATGCCCCTATAACCCTTTTAAAAAGACCCTATTATTTGGGTCCTTGGACCCGTAGGGCCTGATTCCCTCGAGCCTCCAAGTCCTGGGACCTTCCTCGCCACCCATGCCGCCACGGTCCTCCTGCAATCAGGTTTTAGGGGTTAAGGTGTAGGGGTTAGGGTTTAGGGTTGAGTGTTTAGGGTTTAGGGAGTTCTCCCTAAGTCAATATGGTAGGGGTTATGTAGGGGATGTAGGGGTTATGTAGGGGCTATACAGAGTGATATGGGCTTATACAGGGCTTAGGGTTTCCCAAAATTAGGGGTACCTACTATATTGGAGAATCAAGTGGAAAAGAAAATGGAAAACACAATGGAAACTGGGCTATATAGGGTATTATAGGAAGGATCAGGGTGTATTTTTGGGGGGCCCCGATAATAAGGACTATAGTATATTGGGTTTATATTGGGGTCCCCCTATTTAGGGAAACTATCATTTACAGTAGCACCCTGATGCTCAGTTGGGCTATCTATGACTTCTGGTTTTCCTCACTGGACTTTCTAAGCTTAATCTGGCTGAGCCTCCCGCAGGTCCTGAGCACGGAGGTTGGGCAGAGAGACGCGCTAGCTGAGAAAAACCATCGACCGGCCAAGCGCCGACGAGAAAAGGACGGGGACTGGTAGTGGTGGGCGCGGTGGAGCTAGAATCAGATTAGTTAACTAGTCATTCCTTTCTTATGTTTCAGTGGGAGAGGGCGAGTGAATGGGGACGTTGTCAGGATCCATTCCACCACTCCTATGCCAGTAAGGCGACAGGTCATTGGACCTCGTAGCGGGGCTTGCAGGCTTGCGAAGTGTAACGTAGAATTGCTTTTGAAGGCTCATGGCACGTGCAACGGATTTTTTCAGCGTCAGAGCGGATGTAGGAAGAATCGTTTTGCCAGCCAATTAGGCTACATGGGCAAAGCTTCATTGGGAGGATACGTTTTACCTGGAGAAACTTGTGCATACACCTTCGAGGCAACTTGTCCACGGAACCCGTGTTGAATAAACAGACTTGAAGGGTCCATGTAATTGTAGCCATATAGTACATACTCAGGGCCCCAAAAGGGTTCACATATTACTACATTGGATGCCAGCTGTATACCACATAGCTACGTGGACTCTTGTGGAAGTTGTTGGAGAGCCCTCACACTGACATGCCTAAATCCTAACCCTAAAAAGCCCTGAGCCCCAAAAATCTTAAACCGGAAACCCTAAAAGGCCCTGAACCCTAAAAACCCTTAAACCGTTAACCCTCAAACGCCCTGAACCCTAAAAACCTTAAACCCTAAACCCTACAACGCAAGAAAACCTTAAACCCTAAACCCTGAAGGCTCTGAACCCTAAAAACCCTAAACAAACCCTACAGGATGTATCGCCTGGAGGAACTTAAGATCTCAAGGCCCGAACCACAGGCTCTGTGCTCTTTTAGGGCTTCCAGAAGCCTCCTTGTATCGGTTTAGGGAAAAGGCCAAAACCTGTAGTATACCTACTGCTACCAACATTCCATGTACTCAGCCATTATATGCTTAAATGCTTCAGGGTTCTGCAAGGCAACCCTGACCCGAAAATAAAAAAAGTCTGAGCCTCTAATCCTAAACCTAAAACTCTCAACCCTAGACCCCGTGCCTCACACTCTCCATCCCCCTAAACCCTATCCCCGAATCCCAAAAAGGATGGCAACAAGACTGAAGCCCCTTGGTGGGACACCAGCTGGGAGGACTTCAGGGCCTGTTGGGATTAGAGTTTGGGGCCTAGGGTGAGCGGGTTAGGATTAGGATGAAGTCGGTTGAGGGGTTGGGGTTTGGGGTTTATTTAGAGTTAATGGTTAGGGTGTCAGGATTCAGGGGTCAGAGCTGTCGCTCTTGGGCTTTCAATGAGTAAGGTCAGTTATAGAAGTGTGAGCTTTCCATGACTTGCGTGTGAAAAGGTCTCCGTCTTTAGGGATACTGACTGAGTTTCTTTGAGGGTAGCCATGGCCCTTCTCAAGCAAACCTGCAAATCCTTCACCCTGAGGCTGTAATCGTCAACGGCTTTAGTGTGTTTCAACATGTGACAGCTTCAGCCATGGTTTCACACACTAATCTGGGATTGTTTTGGCAATGGGCCCTCCTTCTTGTTAACCAAAGCCAGATATGGTTATATCTTCTCTTGATCTAGTTCGTAAAAGGCCATCATACTGCCACTTTGCGAGGAAGCATCCTTCATCATAATACTACATCCAGCCATTCCTGCAAGAAAATACCCAGAAATCCCTATATAGCTCAATTGGGATAAATCATTTTAGAGATCCTAGTATCGTTCAGAGTGTATTCTCTAACGATGGGATATTGGGCTTACTGGATACCTGTCATTGCCTTTCTCCGTTCGCCTGCCCTCGGGTCTGAAGCATCAATCGATGCCTTGGACCCCCAATCGCAAACTAACCCTAAACCCCTTAACCGCTAAGCCCTGATTCCCTAAACCCGTAAGCCCCTCAAAGACCTAAACCCCAAAAAACACTAAATCCCTTAACGCAAAAACCGAAAACCTCGAACCCGTGCCTCGAAAAAGCACAGTCTTTATGTCCCTGCTACCTAGGCCTCTGTACCCCAACCCAGGTCTTTAGGGTAACTAGACGTGTATTTAACGTTTGATATCCCAAAAGAGGGGTAGGATACAGGGGCCTAGGTGGTCTGTCTGCTGCAGCTGGACTATCTTCTTTACCTCCGTATACCCTTCACCCTTCAACCCTAAGCCCCATCAGCTCTGAAACTTGGGCACCAGAACCCTGGGCTAATCATGGGGATAACTCGGCTTTATTTACGGATTATCGGTGCCATAAGTCCACCTCACGCTTCTCAAGCAGAGACACATACATATATACATGTATACATACTACACATGTATATATGTGTGTATATATATATATATGTAGAAGTGTATATATACATATACACGTATACGTATCCTGACCCCGAAACCGTAGATATACAGCGCCACCTCGACGTATGTACTGTAGGATACTGTAGATATGAGCTACCGTCAATATCAGGGGTCTCAAGGGACCCGTAACGCTGGACATACAGATTCCTCTCGTAGTTTGCTATAGTCCTGAATATTGTCCCCAATAAGGAACACATGTCCAATCATTCTCTGGGTAATATATAGACTGTAGATATGGGTTTTCCCAAAATTAGGGCTACCATTTGGGGGTCTCAATAGCAATAAGGATTATGGCATTTGGGGGTATATGCTGGGGTCCCTTATTTTTGGGAAGCTACGATATCCTAAAAGGAGTTCGAGAAGCGCTTCCGCCAACGCGGCGCCGGCGAGGCAGCGCGTCAGGCGGAATTTGAAGGCGGCGTGAAGGCCAGCGTCTTCAGGCTTACAGGGGGGTTGAGGGTTTAAGCTCTGGAGGCTTATTGGGCTGCGGCTAAAGAGCTGCTAAACTAATAGAACTAATAAGAATAAGAGTCATGAGAATAGCAAGAGTAATAATGATAGCAATGATAATCGTACTGGGCTGCTGCTATAGAACTTAAAAGCGGAGTTATCAGAATATGGATACACGGCAAACAATAGGGTCTCCTGGCTAGGTTATTAGCAGCAAGTTAGTTTACGGTTCAATGGTATTTGGGATTTCCTGGTTTGGGTGCAGAAGTTGAGGATCTTGTGCCTGCTTTGGGGGCTGCGGAGGAGACCAGGTTGCTAAAGGGATCAGGGTTGAGGCGTCACGGTCGGGTTTTAGTAAGGCTGAGGGCATGCTTGTTTGAGGGAGTGTGATGTTTACCCATGTGAGCTAAACTCTGAAAATAGCTACCACAGACCCTTACAATAGTAGGCAATTCACGTCTGTCTTTCTGTCCCCATATAAGCCTCTATATAAACCAAGTTGCCATTGCATTGTTTTTTTCTCCGTCTCATTCTCCATTATTTTAGGTAGCGCTGCCCCTAAATCATGGTCCCCGATGGCTGTATCTATATAATATACCCACAAGTTTTGATATCTTCATAGAACCCCTGAATCCCATTGATGGTTTCTTAAGCCCCCCACACTACGCAGAACTTATGCCCCGTATGGAGACGACCTGTATCGCGGATAAGGCGTTTGGACATACACTTTTGGCAGCCGGGCGTTCTTGAAAGAGGGACACCGAACGCATGTTAGGGGCACATTGTTCTGATCATGACCCTAAACCCTAAACCCTAAACCCTAAACCCTATGAGATTACACGGGCCCTCCATAGTGGGGATTTCGCCCGGTTTGTTGGGAAACTCCCAACTGATGACTTCAGGTGCCAACTTGGACCTACGCCGTTACTGATGAAAGGCCCTATATGAGATATATTGTCTAAACTCCTTAAAGGGGGTTATATAGGGGAATCTGTAGGGTTTAGGGTTTAGGGTTTAGGGTCTAAACTCCTTAAAGGGGGTTATATAGGGGGTTATATAGGGAACTACTATAGGGGATATTGAGGGGGATACCAGGAGTTTAGATTATAGCTCATATAGACTTGAACCCTAAGAAGGATAGAGCCATAATACACAAGAGCCATGCAGGATCCTCTCAATCAACCGTACGGGGGATTATATCGGGGATATATTGGGATAATGGAAAGAAAATGGAAACTACTATTTAGGGTTTAGGGTTTAGGGTCTAAACTCCTTAAAGGGGGTTATATAGGGGATTATATATAGTTCCTGCAGGGTAAACTGGTACCACGAAGGATCCAGGTACCTACCTTCTAAGCTCCGAAAGACTGGAATTGCATCTTCGTATCATTTGATACCGCCAACCACTTCGAGGGTCAGGGGACTTAGTAAGTAGGTTGAGAAGGGGTATAGCTAGGGTTACTGTATGGGTGATAGAGGTTATATTAATCTACTTACCAAGTGCCCCTGACCCGCGCACCAGGGTCCACGTGTTTTCGGGGATAATTTGTTGAAATCCCTTATGCCTCCAAAACCTAAACAAACCGAGGTCCAGGTAAAGCCTTAAACCCGACCGCCCAGAAGCCTGGTCTTACAAGTTTAGGCCCCAAACCTTCCACCTGTTAATCCTGAAGCCTAAGCCCTCAATCCCTCAATGTCAGGTCCGAACTCCCTGCACCCTGAGGTTAGCCAGGTTGGCGTTTACCGAAAGCCTCCTATGTAGTACTTTTTCGGGTGTCATATTACAATTCCCCCTCAAAAAAGCCTTGAAAGCTAACAGCATAAGAGCCCTTGGATGCCCTTCAGGGTTTGGGGTTGAACCTGACCCGCAGGGCTTGACCTCAAGCATTAATCCTTCGAACTTTTGGCGGTGAGGCTCAGCAGTCGCTCCGAAAGGTGAAGGAGCTTCAGTTCCAGGGCGCACGTATGACCCTGACATGTAATATATGGGTGTTTCTCAAAGCAACACGTGCCACATAACTTACCCGCACTTAAGCTCCAAGTACCAGACAATCTTATACTTGCCCCAAAACTGTACTGTAATTTCTCAGATCAAAATCTAAAGTATTCAAGTATTGGGCACATGGACCCTCAGGCTTATGGAATCCATAGTACAGACCCTGGGGCCCCCAAGAGTCAGGTATTTTACATCTCAATGCTGCAGGTACCGCTTGTCTAGTGAGTTGGCGTTTGGTATTGTGTGGTGTTGATTTAGCTGCTAATTCGTTTTTGTTGTTTGCAGGGACTGATTTGGGACCATGATCCGTTCAAATGAGCTATAGTCTAAACTCTTAGTATCCCCCGTAATACCCCCTATAATAGTCCCCTATATAATCCCCTAGATCGCTCCCCCTAAAGGCGTTTAGACTATAGCACATATGGGCAATTACCTACTTTCAAACAAGCCGCAGGGCGTTGTAAATCGTGTGCTTTAGGAGGTTGGGATTGGGGCGACCTGTCTGCACCTCTTAAAAAGTAACTAGTTGGCTGTTAAGGAGATTACAATAATGGGTATATGTAGTAGTTAATACAGTATGTCTTCCCCACCAAAGGGACTTGAATTAAGTTCCTTAACAGCAACCCAGGTAAGTGTAGTTGGACACTTTGGAACTCAGCAGCGCTTCCGGGTCAAAATCAGATATCTTCTTGCTACAGACTATAGAGGCGCAAGTTTTCCAAACTGGCATCCTTTTCTGAGAAACTTTGCGCTCTGGGATAGCTAAACTGCCCCCGTTTTGAAAAAACATCCAGAGGAAGTTTCCTCTGGAAAAATCTTTTTACTGGACTTTTGCAGCGGGGGGCTCCTACTGATAAGTTTGGTTATACATGGGTTTCAATGTGGTACGTCCCATAACTAATACATATATATATATACATATACATGTGTGTGTTCTAGTTCTATGGAGTCCATCAGTACGGTTCACCACTCCGTATATGCAATCCCTCCGCGGTCTCTACGTAGCTGTACCCCTTCTCGAGAAGCATCAATGTGAGCTATAGTCCAAAATTCTGGTATTCCCTTTGTAACCCCTAAATGCACCCCCTCTGGAATCATTTATGCAGCCCCCAGTAAGGAGCTTAGACTATAGCCTATAGAACCCCCTTTGAAGGAGTTTAGACTAAATCTCATGTCAGAAGTTTTGAGTGTAGCTCCTGTTGGCTGTCTCAGGTGGTGGTTGTGTCTGAAAGAGAGGGATGTCGGGGGTTTAGGGTTTAGGGTTTGGGTTTTAGGGTTTAGGGTCGGAAGTAACCCTGAGCTAAGGGTTCTCAAAATAGCAAGACTGTTGGGAGGTCCTTGGCTTGATCCTCGTTGACTATGTCAGTTCTTAGTGCTCAAGCAAAAAAGCGAAGGCACAGCTTATAATGTTCTAATAACACCTCAGCAAAATCAGATAGTACGCGGATCTTGCTGGTACATTAATTTGGCACCCAAAAATAGACTTTACAAAGAATACCGTCCTTTTAAACACACGTCATTCCAATATCATCGCTATACAGCCCTCTATAGGCTTTAGGGTTTAGGGCTTTACTGCAAGTTTTCACGGGATCCCAAAGTACCTTCTTCATGTCCAAACCAGGAGCAAGTGCTCGAAGCAGCTGCTTGGCGTGTCTTCAGGTAAGAAACCCCGCTGCAGGTTCAGGATTCAGGGTCTAGGATTCCTATGAACAGCGTCTCTTTAAAGAGATCTACAGGAACATACAGGGCAAAAACCGTCTGAAATGTCTCTGAAATGTCTATCTACCGTCCAAGGGGCATTAATCTTCATTTCAGCAGTTTAGGCTGTGCTTGAAGATCTCGCCTTCCCTAAGCCTTAAAACCCCAAACTCTATAGACCCTAAACCCCAGACCCCTACCCTTACAACCTAAGCCGTAAAACCCTCAGCCCTAGATCCAAGAATCTGGGTGGGCTGAAGAGCCGTCAAAAAACACCCTCTGCCTGTCATGTTTACACGGAGGAGGTTCCACACCTGATCCTTAATGGGGTTCAAGGTTCAGGCTTGGGGTGTAGGGTTTAGGGTTGGGGTATAGGGTTTAGGGTTTAGTGTTGGGGTATAGGGTTCTTAATCTTACTGGGTGTTAGTCTAAGGAAGCATATTTCATAGGGATTATATAGCCTGCTAACCACCACTAAGCGATTCCTGATGTAGGGGGTTTTACATTTAGGACTTGGGCTTATCAATGTCAACACACATGGCTTTATGTTCACCCAATGCCCCAATAAGTACGCTAAACCCTAGACCCTGAACCCCTAATCCCTAAACCCCAATAACTTCGCTTCTGGCTTCATCAAGCTAAATGGGAGGTCAGCATGTCTTGAACCGCAACTGGTAACCCCGATTCCCACAGTTTACAAGCGATGGATGTATGGTTCTGGAATCCCAACGCGCAAAATACGCGGTAGAGACCCTGAACCCCAGACCCTAAACCCTAAACCCTCCCAAGGCGCAAATTACATAGTAGGGACCCTGAACCCCCCAACGCAATAGGGACCCTGAACCCCAAACGCCCAACCTGATGTGCATCACCTCAGGCACGAACCCCCCCCACCCCCCGCGTAGAAGACAGAGGGTGCCCGCCTCGAGTGGCATCTTAGAGATGGTCGCTCGATTTAGTTTAGGTTTAGGGTTGGATTTAGGGTTTAGGGTTTGGAGGCAGTTTCCTTGACGGTCTTGCAGTCAGGATGTGTAACCCATGATTAGTTGGATGCACCCCAGTTCACCCTCGTCAAACCCATGACCTGACTCCGACCTCAACCTTGCAAACTTACTGGCGCTCTAGGGGAAGTGAGGGAGCCAATATACGCATCCAGTGATATGGGGCACAGACAAGGATCCATTACGGGACTACACTCCCCCTCTCTCGCCTTAAGCAGTACCACTGTGTAAAACCCTAAACCCTAAACCCTAAATTCAGGCCCTGAACCTTGAGCCGAAACGCAGGAGCCGGCCTAGACCTTAAACCTCAAACCCTGAGGCCTGCACATTTGCCTGTTGCCCAAACACAGGGGTTTAGGGTTTAGGGTTTCGCTGGTAAGGATTTTCGTATTTTGCGTTCTATATTGTGGCCCCTTTGTACGCAAACTTCCATTTTTCCAAAATGTTCTTACATATCCATCCTACATGCAGCTGGGAACTAGCCAGTAACCAGATTCCCGAGATCCGAAGCCTTAGACGCCTAAATCCTAAACCCTAAAGCTTAAACCCTTAAACCCTAAGCCCTACACCCCATATCCTTAACTCCCAGAACCCTCAGTATAGCCCGATAAACCCTCGGGCACTAGAATCTCTTGCAAGGAACGTTCTGTCGAGCATTGCGACCGCCGCGCTGGCCGCGGGCCAGGCAGCTTGGGTGCGATACGAACGCCTACTAGGCATTAATAGCGTAGGGTTTAGGGATTAAGGGTTTAGCGTTGAAGGCCTGGGCTTTGAAGCTACATAACGACGAAATTATCTCATTACAACCTTTGCTGTGTTCTTGCATGAGATGTGCGCGCATTATCCTACTCTAGTTGAACACGCCCCATCCACCCCGATTGCGAACCTTTATTACACCCCGGACCTCTCACCTCAAACCCTGAGCACTAAACCAACGCCAAACCAACCGGGCCCTTAGTACAACCCTACACCTAAACTCTATGATAACTTCCATTTTCTGCGCCGCTCCCCACATTCACATATATATATATATGTGTGTATATTTGTCCCTACACCTACTTTCGTTTTGCATACTTAAACGCCTAAAATCCAAGGAACAAACCCTGAACCCTAACCCCCCCAAACCCTAGGGACTTAGTAAGTAGGATAATAATAGGGGGATAACTGGGGTTACTATATGGATCATAGGGTCTATTACCCTACCTACTAAGTCCCCCGACCCTCCAAGTAATTCCTCAACTTAACCTCCAAATCCCTGTACCCGGACTCCCCTGCCCTATGCCTTCAGCCCTGTAACTCTTGACCCCCTAAATAAACCTTAGATTCCAACTAAAATTCTGAAATCCTTCCACATAAACTCCCCACAAAGAAACCCTGAACTCTTCCAGACCCTACTATGTAGTTCCTTTTGTCCGTAGTATATTATTAGAATCCTTGTCCCTTACGAAAAAAAAACCATAAGAGACCCACAAAGGAACTACATAAGAACCCTTGGGTAGGCCCTAAACTCTGCAGTGGGCTTAGGCACCCTGTGGCCTCGTCGAGGGGACCGACCGGAGCTGCGAGATTCGGGCAGCGAAGCTGGAAAGGATGGATTTGGGGGCTTCTTAAGCCTAAGGGATGAGGGTTTCCAAGCTAGGGTGCTATTTTGGGGGTCCTCGTAAGTCAGCGTATCGTATATTGTGGTCTATATTGGGTTCCCCCTGTTTATGGAAGCTAGCTGATCGGGTATAAGGTTTATGGGGCTGAGGGTGGTTAGCGTTCAGGATTTAATGTTGGAACTGCTTTTGCAGAGGGGGTCGAGATTACGTGTTTATTGGGTGGAAATTGTTCAGAAACTGGTATTGTTTGAGGGGATCGGAACAAGACATTCTCGGGGCCAACAATAATCCTTTCCCCCGAATATTACACCACGCCCGCCCCCCCTCCCCCCCCCCAAATCTTAAATAATTTGGTGGCCGAAAAACTATTTGATATGGGGTGGGATGGTATTTGTTGCAAGAACTAGATAGGGCTGCCTTTAACGTCCCGTTGAATTCCAGTGTTGATTCTTGACGCAATTGAGATAGTTTTATTGTTAAGTAATCAACTGCATAACTAGTTGATAGTTCCAGAAACCCACCCAAATTCATTCTTAGGTGGCCCCCATTAAAGTAGGCTCTCACTTTTCAAGTGCTCTTCCATTTTTACGCCCAGAACTTATGAGTTGATCTTAGGGCTTTCTTAATATTCGGGGGGCCAACTATTAAGACTAACGCAGCTTCTTACCTAACTTAAGACTTAGGTTTTTGTTTTAGCTGAGAAAAGCAAAATAGAAACAGCTTGCAGGTACTCTCTGAGACTACTTCTCTCAGACTAGGATACCTGCAAAACTAATAGGTCTTGAGCCTCGTGCTCTGTAGGATCTAAATTCCAGAGCTCCGGTAGAAGAGCCTTTAAATACAAGGCCAGATATGAGAGACGCCGAAATCTAGAAGCTTGGAGAACCCAGCTCAACATAAACGGCTTACTCGGGACTATGCGAAAGTGTACGAGCCATCAGTTTTTTGAGTAGTCCAGCAGCGGCCTGGATTCGCCTTACGCAATCGTTTTAGTAGGCCGGAATAACAATGCGACTTTCCAGCCGCCGAATTTTTCTCACCAGGACAGCCTTCATTGTACTTCGTGCTTAGATTGGTTCTGGTTCCGACGGTTTTACTCAGATTCCAATTGATTCTCAGTTGTTTTTTAAAACAGGTTTCAACTAGGTTTCACCTGGTTATGTTTCGATTTAGATAAGCTTAAACTGGATTTCCATTGATTAGACCTTAACTGACTGAAAGGAGGCTCCAGTTGATCAAAGTCAAATTTCAGTTGATGTCAGTTAGATGTTAAAGGGTTTTACTTAGGCTTTCGATTGGCTTCGATTGGGTTTCAAACTGAACTCAATTACAGTCATTTGGTTAAAATCGGGTTACAGTTTATTTCAAGTCAATCTGAATTGATTTGAGTAGAGTGTAGTCAGATTTTAAGATGGCTATAATTAGATGCTTTTCAATTGATTTCACCTGGTTTTACTTCAGCATATTACTCGACTAAATCAGATTTCCAGTTGAATTTGGTTAGATGTTGACTAGGGTTCAAGTGGTTTGAATCAGGCTTTAGTTGATTTTAACTAGGTTTTGATTGAATTCAGTCGGTGTAAATTGGTTTCGAATAGGATTTCCGGTTCATTTAGTTTCATCAAGTTTTAGATATACTTTACTGGCACTAATACGAAAATGAATACCAGCCTCAACGCCACTACCGAGATTCATGTATTATTGATTTTCAACCCTAAGCCCTAAACCCTTATTTCGGCGACAAATTCAGGTCAGGCTCAGCATTAAAGAGTACTTACTTGTTTGGAAGGGCGCCCCATACGAAAGGGGTTTATAGGGTTTAGGGTTTAGGGTTTAGGGTTGGGTAGTATATTTGGAGTTCAGGGTTTCGTGTATTTAGGCTTAGAGGCATATTTAGAGTTTCGGTTGCAAGTGTAGAAGAGTTACCCATGTAGGCTTCCAATCATAGAGGGCCTCAAGACAAGCAGTCATGACCCCTTATGTAGCAGTTGCCAGAGAAGACAAAAGTAGTTCTGAATTAGCCAGAATATATCCTTTGCACGCGGGCTTAAGGAAAGTTACTGGGAGGGTGCATGACCAAACAGTAGTCCTCATTGTAGGAACCCAAAAGGGATCCCTGATTTTTGAAATCTCAAGGTATCCCTCTACAGTCCCTACACAATCCCTACATAACCCCTACATAGCCCCACATAATCCCTTTCAAGAGACCCCTAATATTTGGAAGTCTCCAAACCCTAAACCCTAAGCCCTAAACCCTGAACCCTCATCCCTAAACCCTACGCCGTAGTCATGCCGTGGAGCCTTGCCCCTTGAAAGCCACCAAGCATCGATCTGCTGGAGGGTTCTCCCTATCTAAAATACTTAGGGAGGTATAGGATTTAGGGTCTTCCCAAGGGCTGTTATGTGGTTCCTTTTTAGGGTTTGTTAGGGTTTCTGGGTAGGCAAGTCTAATATAGTACCCGAAAAGGAATTGCCTAGGAGGGTTTGGGCAGGGTACCAACCCTGTTCCCTGAAACCTGGTTTACCCTAAATCCTAAACCGGCTTGAGGATGTTCCCTGAACTTTACCTTGGCCTTGCAGGTACCCTACAATGGGGGCTTTAGGGTCGCGAATTGTGAATGTATGCTTCTGTAGTGGCTTAAGGAGTGTTAGAGTAATAATGGAGAATCGAATAGAAAAGAAATGGGCAACGAAATCAAGACTGCTTTGATGTACATAGGGGTTTCTCGGTATAATTAGACCCTCCAAGTCCCCTTAAAGGGGTTATGCACTTCTTACATGAAGTATAGTTTCTAGAAGCCTTACCAGATTTGGTATACTTGGAGGGTCAGGGGGATTTAGTAAGTAGGTTAATAACCCCTGTAACCCATCTAGTAACTCTAGTTATCCCCCTTTTAAACCTAGTTACCAAGTCCCCCTGACCATCCAAGTACACCCCTAGAATACTACATTTTCTCTGGCCCACCTGCCCTGAAGCGCCAATTAGATGAGGTGTAGCGCTTGCACGTCTCACAGAGCTCTTGGGCTACCTGCGCCGAACTCATTGCTGCTGGACTGCGCTGTCGGCGATGAATATTTCAAAATTGTGTTCCCCTGATGTACCCCACGATTCTAAGATCATTATAGGAACCCCACAGAGCTGGATTATAACTGTAGGTACCCAAGAATGTACCCGCCATTTTGGGAAACTCACAGATGATAACCTTCACCAGCACGCAGCAACTGTTGCCGCCACCATCACGGATGGCACATCCTACCATTGGAATCGTTGGCCTCAAACTTGAGAGCAGGGCGGGTTGGAGTAAGAATACCTAGACCCTCCTCCTACCCTCTATTAGGGCCTAAGGACCTACTATTAGGGACCATATATCCCCAATTAAGGGTACAAGGAGGGTCCTTTTAGATATGAGGACTTACTTGAGAGGCCCTTCACCTCCGCCAACCTTCACCTCGCTTTGGGGGTCCTTTGATACAATAAGTGCTCCTATCATGATACCTGTACGAATGCCAGACATGTGGGCTATAAGCGGGCAGCACGAGTATGCTACCGTTTTTGAGAGGTTGGCGTGTTTCAGGCTTAGACTGAAAAGCTAGCGGAAGTAGAGGTCTGCATTGTGTTCCCTGGTATTGATAGCCCAACCGTAGCTGTGCTTATATCAGCTATAGTAGGGGGGTTGTAAAAGGGATTATATAGGGGAGTATGCTAGGGGTTAAAAAGGGGGATACTTGGAGTTTAGACTATATACCCAAGTACCACCTCGGTTCAAGCGATGCTTGGGTTGTAACTGCCTTGTCGAGGAAACCTTACCGTGTCCTGTCCTCAACACAGCGTAAAGTTGTCAGGGTGTTCAACCATGAATTCTCCCATGCCGGCCTTGTGCGTTCAAACCCAATACTCCCAGGCAGCACTCAGGCAGCTTAGTTCTAGGATAAGCAGGCAAAATTGCATCATGCCCGGGCCGTAGACAAACAAGTCACTGTTTCTTATTACTGTTATTGGCTTAGGCCTAGAACCCAAACCCTACAACCGTAAACCTAATTCCCTAAACTCCGACACCCTCAATACTAAGCCCAGGCTACTGCCTCTACTGTGGCTGTGTGTATGACTCTGCTGCTGACCTTGCCCGCAACTGCCCGGGCACAACGGAGGCTGAGCATGAAAGGCCGCAAGCAGTCTGAAGGTCTAGGATCTATGATTACCATGGGCCCCCCGAGGGTGTATTTAGGGTTTAGGCTTCTACTCTGGGTTTAGGATGGTTTAGGGTTCTACTTAAGGTTTAAGGTCGTACTTAGGGTTCTACTTAGAGTTCAAGATTTCAGGGCTTTGGGCTCCGGGTTTTGGGTGCGGGGCGTAGGTTCGGCCCAAATATGCCTAAGTCAGCCCCAATGACCACCAAGAAGCCCTAGAAGATTTGAGATGTGGGGGCTTCAATTTTCTTTTCCGTTATCCCTATATAACTGTTATATAACCCCATTATAATATGGTAGCTTCCATTTTCTTCTCCATTACCCTATAGAACCCCATGATACAAGCCCGCACTCCCAAGGTAAAGAATCCATGTGCGCGATTTGGAGGGTCAGGCGGACTAGGTAAGTAGGTTAATAATTAAGGGGTATATCACTAGGGTTACTATATGGGTTATAGGGGTTATCAACCTACTTACTCAGACCCTCCAAGTATAGTCTAAACTCGGATAAAGGGGTTATATAGGGGATTATATAGCGGAGGATTATGGGGGTTGTTCAGCGGGATACTAGGAGTTTAGACTATAGCTCGTGTTGGCAATTATGCGCATGCATATGGGTTTAGGGCTTGGGGAGTCGGCATGATTCTTTCAAGTTTATGATTTCGGGCTTGGGGATTTAAGGTTCAAAGGGTTTGTAAGTTCGGGGTTGTAGGGTTCCGGACCACCTGCCACTGTTCTCGCTCTTCTTGGCTGACAGGTGTAAAATGCGCGGAAGGATAAGTTTGCAGGGCGAGAAAACGGGACGTCGACGTGGATTCCGTACAGCGCCTTGCTAGTGACAGCACAGGGCGATATGCACAGTGCTGGATCAAAGTTCGCTAGGGGTTCTTATGCTTGGTTAGGGCAAGGGCTTCCATACACAAATACAAGAAGGTCCTCTTTTGCCTACCGGGCCATTCCTAAGTGATATCTTCTCGGATTCTACCTAGCGAATCCCCTAACATGACCCCTTCCCTCTCCTGTGACTTTCTTTGCCTGGCACCTAAATGAAGCCTAGAATTGGGATCATACGCGCTACATAACCATACACCCTTCTGCGCCAAAAGGGTCCCTCAGGTTTCACCTGGGATCTAAGTGCTTCTCACAAGATACGCCGTCCCTTTAAAGGGGATACAGGGGGTACATGAGGATGTGTAGGCAGTGTGGATTTAGGGGTTACGGTTTGAGACTTAATTTGCCAATCTACCTCTTCCAGATTAGTACCCTCAAGACGCAGACGCAAACGAGACATACACAGAGAGGCCCCGCACGAAAAAAAACAACCTTTGCTCGAAGAACCTATGGCTGAGAGAGTATGGAGCCTGACCGAGACATCTTGAAGAGGACGCAGTCTAGAGAGAGACGCCCATTCAGGTTTTTGTTAACCCGAATACCCTACTACCCTACACCCTAGTACCCTAAAACTTAACACCGTAAACACTGATACCATAGTTTCCTAGGGGGATGCGAGTGTAAGGCTTGAAATTTCGACCCCTTTTCGCGCTCCTCCCCCTGGATTTGGGAAGCATTCTGGGAACCCTTATGTGCTGCGAGGGAGCATAGCCCCTTTTCAAGGCCAGCGAGTACTGCTCCTGCCGCGGAGCCCTGGAATGGTAGCACGGAGGCAGGGGATTTGCGCCCCAACTCGCTGTTTTTTGTCTAAGACATGTCCTCCCACATTGTACAATGAACGTGGATCAAAACAAGCAGTCTTGGGGTGAGCGCCCTTGATGGCAAGCTGAGGGAATAGAGTGCGGAGATGCGTCAAAGTTTCAGGATGTAGTTAGGCCTCGTCATATAACGGTTATGTAAGGACCTGCGAACCCATAGTTGGAGAGTTTGATGCATCATGCCATTTCTACCCGAGTCTTCAGGAGTAATGATGCTAAGCGCTTGGGTCTCGTAAGAAACATTTCAGGAGCAGCGCGTCTGCCAAGGAAACATGCTGTAGATAGGTCAACACAAATACTGTTCACTCATAACCCGTAATATAGCTGTCGCAGAAAGTACCCCCAGACTCTTGTCTACTTAGTTAGGCCCCTACATGCAATCCCTAAAATGGCCTGTGTAAGCCCACCTTCCATTTCATGCTCCTTTTCTTTTTCCATTCGCTTGTCCATTTTAGTATTGCGTTCTGGGCATGGGACTCAAGTCACGTAAGGTCTACGCCTCTATAGTTCGAGATGACAAGTAAGATTCAGCAGGGTTAGACTCTATAGCTGTCACTAAAGATTCTCACTATAGTCCTCTGAAACTCCAGTAGGGGTTCCAGTGGGCGGTACTGTTAGCTCGGAACCCGATGGAGGTTCAGCATGATCTTAGGGGCTGGACTATACTTGGGTTATACTTGTACTTGTAAGTGGGTGCCCTGAACCTGCAAGTACGGATTTGCCCACTTCGAATCGCAGACGTATTTGCCAGGTAGCGGCGAACGCAGGAACGATCATGAAGCAACCTGGGCTTTGAGAGAGATTTATGTAAAGGACACTGGTAGGATTGGGTAGAATTAAATGCGGGGTTAAAGATTCAGGGTCTCAGAGCTTCCATATTTGTCCATTCTTCTTTTCCTTTGGGTTTCGCATCATTGGGGCTAAGATCCCTGAACCTGGATATTCCCATCACTCATGTAAGGGTTGGGGTATTGGTGTTTCGTGTTCAGATTCTGTCTTTGGGTTCAGCCAAGGTTGACGGTGAATGGTAGGAAATAACCTCATGTGGAACAGCTCACGCTCATGATGCCGGCCCGTTTGGGGCCAAGTGGAA
>CAJNIZ010003739.1:0-22954 GCA_905231905.1 Symbiodinium pilosum | reverse complement strand
CATAGCGTAAGTAATCTTTAACGAACGTTCGTGACAGATGAATGCAAAAACAACTAAGGGCAAATGCGCGACTGCAAGTGGCAAAGTGTGTGGAAGCAAGAACAAACCAACTTCCAGGGGCTCCCTCAAGGGGCGAGGGATCGGCTGCGCTCGAGCCTGTCTAAACTCCTTAAGGGGGGTTATATAAAGGGGATTATGTAGAGGACTACTATAGGGGTTATTAAGGGGGGTACTAGGAGTTTAGACTATAGCTCATATAGAGGATTTTTGGGGTTTGCATGCTGAAAAAATGGAAACCACTGTATTGTCTAGGGTTCAACCTACAGCTTCATGGGTTCAGCTTCTTAAGTGCAGAAAGCCTAGGGATATTATTGCCACTAGTGCTGCTACAGCCTTGAGGTGTGTAGCGGGCAACAAGTTACCCAGGCCGGAGCTCTAATTCCTAGGTTTAGGGTTTAGAAAACACTAAGCTTTCCCTAAGCCCTAACCCCAGTAAACATTAAGCCCCTAAACCACAAGCCCCCAAATTCCTACAGCGTTGTCGTAATTACTCCTTACCGTATCCGTAGAATCTAAACTCTAGATCATATGGGCTATAGTCTAAACTTCCTTCCACCCCCCCCCACCCCCATGGCATCCCCGCCCTTGGCCTGTGGTCTGGGTCTTGTCCTGTGGTATAGATTGAGGTGTAGAAAAGGTCCCCCCCCTGTGGCCTGTGGTCTGGGTTTTGTCCTGTGGTTTAAAGAAAGGAAGGTTTATTGTATTTATCGAGGGTTCGTCAAAAACGATGACAGTTACGAAGATGGCGACCCCGAGGGGCCCTATCCTTGTGACTGTTGACACTTTTGATGCTTTGGGTGGGGGTGGGGAGGATACCATTGGGGGGGAGGGGGGGTGGGAACGCGGAGCGCAGACACATATAGAGGATTATATGGGGGAGTATTATAGCGCTTATTACTAAGAGTTTAAACTAGCTCATCCAGTAGCTTCCATTTTCTATTCCACTCTGCATGCCCTGGGTATCCCCTACATAACTCCTTTAAAGGACCCATCCCTCACCGAAATAGGCAATCCCTGAACCCCAGGCTCTTGACTGACGAGTGAGTAGTAGGGAATATGGGAATACAAGTCCTATATAATCCCTATACAATGTATTCCCTTTTTCCTCGCTAACCCTAAACCCTAGATCCCGAAACCTGAACCCCTAAACCCTAAACTCTAAGCTCTCTCTCTCCCTCTTTCTAGATATATGTGTATATATATCTATACATACATGTTCACTTATTTCCCACTACTCCCCGGGAGCAAGTTGAGGCTACAGTGCAGCCATCTCTGCTTGCGACTTGGCCCGCTGCTGGGTGGCCTCTCTTCAGATTTGGGAAGCTATGCGTCCCAGGCCTCAGGGATTTAGGGTTTTAGGGTGTGGGTGGGATCTATTTAGGGTTTAGGTTTCGGGATGTCTGAAGGATTTTAGGGTATGGCATTTCTTTAGGGGTTTGGGATGTCTGAAGGGTTTTATGGTTTGGGAATTATTTTGGGGGTTTAGGATGTCTTCAGTGTTTGGGGCTTAGGACTTTTCAAGGTTCTGGGGTTTCGGGGTTCAGGGTTTGGTGGCTGAGGGCTTTATATTTAGGCTTTAAGGTTTGGTGTTTAAAGTTTGGGCTTGGTGGTTTAGCGGCTTAGGGTTCAGAGTTTACCCTTACTTGGACCCCAAAAGTAGCTAAAATGATAGCACAAAATCTTTGAAGACAGCCCAAAAGGCAATTATTTTACAGACTGTTGGGTTTTAGGTAGTTGTTATGTATTGCTTCTCCGCTAAAAGAATACCTGGTTTTGGAGTCCCCATAATGAGGATCACAGCCTTCTTGAGGAGCATGTAGGGGGGAACCCTTTTGTTGGAAATTTCCTTAAGAGAGTTGAGGGGCTTTAAAGGAGGATAGAGGCTGTGATGGCTTAGGGTTCAGGACCCGGAATAATCTCGGGTGTACAAGGGATGAGAAGGGTATTGCGCAAGACAGGGGATCTTGGGGTGTTAATCCTCGCCCCCCTAAAAGCAATCCCCCCCACTTCCCAACGGAACGAGAGAGAACACCGACGTCCGGGCTGCCCGACGGGACGTAAAACCGGGAGCAACTTCGACTTCTACTACATTATTTGGTCCAGCTTATAACTTATCATGGTTCTGCAACTCTAAACATCTCTAAACCACGTCCCACTTGCACTGGGTCTTCCCAAGAAGGTAGCCAGGTAGCTCTTGCTTAGCATTCAAAACCCTCTGATCAAGTCCAAGGGGAAGTTTGGTGGGTAGGTGTCGCGCATTGTTGCGCTTACGTAGAATCCACCCCCGCCCTTCCCTGCCCTTAAGGTTGCCATGGGTCCAAGTAGCGAGGTTTGATATATTCTCCCCATGAGCTTCCCCCCTCCCCCTCCCAGATCGTGAACATTAAGACAAGTCAAGACATCAAGATAAGTAAGATAATCTCAGAGCCCCTAGACCCCTGGATACCTTGGGCCTACAGGACCCTGTAGACGCCCCTTATATCCTGTGTCTACATCATGAAAACATGTACTACCGCCCTCCCCCTACAAGAGGTCTTTGTTTCTGGAAGGCCAAAAAATGTAGGAATGCTGTAAGCTATTTGGGGATTATTTTGGTTGTGTGAACCTTCAGTTCAGGCTCCCAATGGTTGGCAAACTTGGTCTATGCCCCCATTTAAAAAGGGCTCAGCCTATCCTGAACCCGGAGCCTCCCAGAAAATCATGAGCCAATCGAAAGCTAAACGTTGGAAGGATTTTGCGGGTTAGGGAGTGCCATGGACCACTGCAGTTTTGTGCTTAGGAAGCCCCAAATCGACACCAAATAGACCCCAAACAATGAAAATCGACACGAGACCGCAGATAGTGAAAATAGACGCCAAATAGACCTCAAGTAGACTCCGAATATAGTGAATAGAGGCGCCAAGTACATCCACACAGACCCTAAGCAGTGAAAATACATCCTAAATCTAAATAAGCCCCAAATAAACCCTGAATAGACGCCAAACAGTGACAATAGACCCTACGAACCCCGAATAATGAAAATGGGCCCCAGATAGACCCCAAATAGTTAAAACAGACCCCAAATAGACCCCAGTAGACCCCAAATAGTGGAAACAAACCACGAATAGATCCCAAATAGACCCCAAATAGATTCCAAATAGTGAAAATAACCACCCAAAAAGGCCCAAATCGTGAAAACGGACGCCACACAGATCCCAAATAGACTCCGAACGGTAAAAAATTTCTCCAAGAAGACCCCAAATAGTGAAAATAGACCCAAATAGACCCCAAATAGTGAAAAGAGACCCCAAGCAGACCCCAGCTAGATTCTCGCTTCGGCCGTTTGAGATCACTCTGAGCTCGCTTTGCGACTTCCCTCTATCGTACCTGCCGGCCATGCCGGCCATGCCATTTTCTGGAAGCGCAAAAGTCGCTTACCAGCGCAAGTACATGCGCAAGGTGCGCCAGACGCAGGCCGGAGACAGTCTAAGCAAGCGTGAGAGTATAATGGCAAGTAGGCGTTAGGAAACACCCCTAACTTTGTCAATTTGCTGTTATGCTCTGCATTGATTCATGAGGTGTGTTATATAAGTGTGTTGTTGGTTTGTGTGCCAGGTGAAGAAGAAGGTGTTCACCGCCAAGGCTTCTGGGCTTCATTTTCATGGTTGTGGTACTTGCAAAGCGACATCGGCTGAATTGTGTACTTGTTTGTTTGGTTTTTTGGCAAGCCAGGGGCAGCGCAATTGTAAGACCTACGAGAAGCGGCGGTGGGTGAACAAAAAGGCCACAGTTCCTGCAGCACGGCTTCATTAATTAAGAAGGACAGTACGCCTGTTTGAAAGGGGGTTGCTTGTTTGGGCATGTCGATCTCAAGGAGCGGCTTCCGAAGCTTGAGCTCAAGGCGCAGTCCGCCATCTGTGGACCTGTCTCGCTGGACTTTCGCCCGAACAGCACGGACCAGAACATATTGAGACTTGGCAGCCGTAGCCATTGAAATCTTGAGCCATACACCCTCAACTCCACATTTCCAAAATTGTATCAACCTCGCCTTTGCTTGAGCTAAGGAAGGAGATCCTCCAGAGAAAGGTTTACGGGCGGACACTGAAGCAGGCCCCTGAGAATTCGCGCCTTGGCAGCACTTATCTCTAACCAATACTGCCGTCTAACATGAGCTTTTTCAACAACATTTGTTATGAAATGTTGCTCAGGTGCTGGCTGGACCTGGGCGGTCACATTGGGTCCTTTGCCGTGTACGCTAAGCTCATGGGGGCTGCGGAGGTGTCGGGGTCATCAGTTGAGAGGTAGTGCCTGTCTACATCGATTAGGCTAGGAACACCTGGCTTAATGCACTGACCTGCGCAGGTCCACTGCTACGAGCCCAACGTCAACAGTCGGGCGCTGCTAAAGCGGAACGTACCTCGGACTCAGATCTATCTTAATTTGCGCTAATCACACCCATGGCCATGTTTACGCACGCCTTGCAATTTGATGCCACGTTCACTAACCAAGGTTGTTGGCGTGCAGGGAATTGAGGTGCGCCCAGAAGCGGTCACCTTCAGTAATTCGACCGAGGGCAAGTTGTATATACACGGGCGGTCGGATGCACGACATTGTTTAAAAACGACCCGAGGCCGTGCGATCGAGCGGGTCAATAGAATCACGCTCGACCACGTGCTGAAGGACAATCCCCGAACTAACTGCTTCAAGATGGATATCGAAGGCGCTGAGCTGGAGATACTCCATCAGGCAAAGTTCCCAAAGCGGATTCGTTGCCTTGTTTTTGAATATTCTTATACTCCGTAGATGCGCAAATGAACCCATTTGAAAAGGTTATTCGTCGCTTGCGTGGGTTTTTTGAGAATGTAGAATTTCCCCCTGGTGCCTTGAAGCGTCCAAAGGACGAGCACGGGGTGGAAATTCAATACAGCAACAGGGACGTCATCCTTCACTGCTGGGGGCGAAAGTGATGCTTCTGGGAAATAGAAGTCGTAAGTTACCTTGTAGGCTTAGGTGAAGTATCTGGGGTTCATGATACCAAGAACTGTAAAGTCCAATCTTCCAATCACTTTCGCACCGCGCAGCAGGAACCGGGTTGTGGTGTTCTGGATAAAGCCGCAAGGCGTAGCGATCGCATAGTCTTGTATTCTTTCCTAGATGACCACGCGTATAGGGATGTAGATGAACTTCTTGTGCTGTTGGATGTAAGACTTCCTGCTTTGCACGAACTGCCTTTTCCTTTTTGCATGTGCGCGAAAATCAAAACAAAAATATTTGGGTTTCCTGAACTATATCTGGTTCGCTGTGGTTCGGTATCGATTCGGCTAGGGAAGGCTTGTGGTTGCTTACGTTGCTTTCTTTTACGTTGGTTCTTGAGATAGCATGTGTTTCTGGTTCAGGAAACCCCTGGGGCCCGCCACATTACAGATGACCGGATTCTACATCTTCAGTGCAATTAAATGTTGATAGTTTTCGCTTCGTGTATATAGGTGTTCAAAGCCACTGTTTCTGTTTTCCCATCGTACAAGTAGAATCAGACCATCCTAATGTGGTCGGCTGGGGAGGGTGTTAACCGAAGCGAGGCTCTGTCCTCCAGATGCTAAGGAACACCCCCCTCACGCTGGGTCCTGGTAATGGGCAACCAATGTATGTTTATTGTTTTGGGCGTTGAGGCAACAGCTGGGATTAGAGTAAGTTCTTTGTGGGGCGGATTGCTTCCCATCACATTGCGTATCACGGGCAGTACCGCGACTTCCCAGCCTACTTTGTTTTAGTAGATCGAGTGCAGGTAAATAAACATCACTTGGGTTGCTTGTCTGGCGCAAAGAGAATTATTATCATACGTACTAGGAGGCGTATGAGGGAAGCGTGGTACCGGTGGCTCCGTTAAGGCCTGCCTGGTGTCACCGAATTCACAGACTTCGTTTCTTCGTAGCCAGCATCTGGCATCGCCAAATGCGCTACGAGAGGGGAGCGGGTTAAGAGTACGAGTACAACACTATAAGCACCACGAACCCGCCCCCTCCTGCACCACGAGCTGCCCAGGGACAAGCCCAACCTTCCCGAGGTCAAAAGTGAGCCGCTTGGTTTGTAGGCTTGCTTCTGTCCCTTGCACCCTGACAACACCTTTCTTTTGCAGCTGCAGCTTTGAACTTGAGGCAAAAACGAGAAACAAACCAGATTCACACCCGTCTACAAGGCGCCCGGAGGGGCTATGAGGTGCGCAGGTAAGTACTGTTCCGGCTCCTTCACCCTAACTTGCTGGAAGTTGCTGACTCAAGGCCGTCAAAAGGATGATGTCCAGCCTGCGGGTGGAACCTCAACTTGGAGGGCTCGGTAAACTTACAGCAGTAAGTAGGATAATAGCCCCTATAAATCATGTGGTAACCCAAGTAAGTCCCAATATGAACCTGCTAAGCCCCCTGACCCTCCAGGAAAGAAGGGCTCTCCAGTCACAATCTCATGGTCATGTTACAGCGTCCTGCGTGAGCTTAGTTGATTCCCAAGGTAACATGTGAAGATATGTGTGTTTCCCAATTTTTTGGGGATTTCAACAATAAGGATTAAAGTATTTTGGGCTCTACACTGGGGTCCCCCTATTTTGGGAAACCACAATATGTACTTATCATAGGGTCAGGCAGGACATTGACCGCGGGAGGGTGGGGGCAGCTCAGCAACTCAAAAGGAAGGAGCATCCACAGTTATAGCCAGGTAACATCCTATATCCTCTTCGGTAAAAGTCCACAAACATTGCTATTTGTCTCGCGCTGAGCCTTTGTCAAACGTCGCAGGGATATGTAGGGATCCCAAACAGACTATGGGGGTCCCTGAGTCTTCTAGAGGGGTAATCTTGGTGAAGTGATGGCATCCTGCAGGGTCGCTGTTGAGGTATTTGCCTTAATTTGCTGTAGAAGCCTGGGTAATGAACGACGTTATTCTTGTATAGACAGCATGTAGCTACAGCATAACTTGGCGGAAGCATTGTTCTAAATAAGCAGGCCCGTAGACAACCACAGCAGGGATGCACAGTATATACCGTGTTTTCCTAATGCTCAACCTAAGCTCGAATAGCGGCAACCTTCCACCTAGCAAGTTAGACACTTGTAGCAGTGAAGGGCTTCATGCTTTCCGACTTCCCTTGAATTGAGGAACGCATCCGTAGAACCCTAAGAGGCATACACACCAAAAGCAACTGAAGCGGTTTTCTCAACATGTGAGCTAGGGGACTATTCTGGGGGTTATTAAGGGGGATACTGGGAGCTTGGATTGTGGCTCAGATGGTTACCTCTACAATGTTACGAATCCTAGGCACGCAAGGAAGTTAGTTATTTGGGTTTCTGATAAGGAACTTAAATTTAGTCACCATATCATGCGTATATAATGGTTGATAGGGAACAGCAACGCAGGCATGCGGCAACTTCAGTGTCACCCGTTTACTCTTGAAGCTCCCTAAACCCTAAAGCCCTAAACCGCCTGAAGCTCACAGGCGCACGAACTGCGACTCTATCTGCCTGCAGCTTGTCTGCAACCCATAGTTTGGGTTACTGTAGAGTCATTTCCAACAAAGTAACATTCCTTAAGTCCTGGTCAAGGGTCCAGGGTTGATGGTTTAGGTTGGGTCATTCCTCCTCAGTCCTGGTTGAGGGTTTAGGTTTGGGGGTTTAGGTTGGGTCATTCTTCCTCGTTATAACTATAACAGTCCTTCAAAAGTCCTGGTTAAGGGTCTAGGGTTTAGGGCTTAGTGTAGCTCATTCGTCCTCACAGTAACAATCCTTAAAGGAAATCTTACTGAGATGGCTGCTATAACTCCTATTACCCATTGTGGTAACGGTTATGTGGCGGCGGAATGACCAACGGGTTGAGGGCTTGGTGTTTGGGCCTCGGTTTCGAAGTTCACGTTCGGGGGTTCAGGGGTAAGGGTTTAGGGTTTACAGGGTTTGGGGTTTAGGGTTCAGGGTTGAGAGGCTCAGGGTTAAGGGTTTGGGGGTAAGAGGGTTTGGGGCTGAAGGAGTGAGGTTTGGGCAGTGGAGGTGGGAAATCCCAACAAAACATCAGCATCATGTGAGCCATAGCCGAAACTTCTAGTATCACCTTGAAAATCCTAAAATACTCCGCCGTATGATCCCCCAGATAACACCCTTTGAGGAGTTTAGACTGTAGCTCGTGTCTGGTCAGGGCTCCAGGGGAATCAGATGGGGTGTATGCAGGAAATATTGACTATAGCTCATATATTCCGAACAAGGTTTCTGTTTGGGAGTAGCTGTCATTCAAGAACTGTTGTCCAGGTGAAACAGATTACTAGGTGCTTTCCATGAGTCCTGGAATCTTTGGTTTCAGAGCTTTCAACATCTAACCATCCTTACATTGCATGTTACTATGAGCTATGTCATTGTCAAGTTCCGGGACTGTACAGCTAAAGCCTGAGGCCGAAGTCCCTAAATACTAAAACCCAAACAAGACGCCCTCACATCTCAATGCCTGAACCCTAAACCTTTAAACCCTCAACCCTCAATCCTAAACCCTAAATCCTAAACCCTAAACCCTCAATCCTAAACCCTGAGCCCTAAACCCTAAATCCTAAACCCTAAGCCTTAAACCCTAAACCCTAAGCCCTAAACCCTAAGCCCTACAGGAATAGCCTCATCAGCAGCTTAGCCGTACGCTGGCGGGGCTCTCTGGCCTTGCTAAGCGCAGGGGCAGCTTCGAGGACTGGGCGTAGGGGATTGAGGCGGATATCTATATATATATATATGTATATATCTATATGTATATAGACTACATATATATATATACAGAATATATCGAATATATATAATATATAAAATATTGGTTTCGGGGTATACGTGCGCCCCTGCGTTTTTGAGTTTTTGCATGTTGAATAGATTAATACCTTATTCAAATTATGTTTTTCGGGACGCAGGTATAGCTTGAAACAGTTGTAAAATTAGTTGCGTTGAGCCTTGAGATCCACAACTGTCATCAACCCATCAACAGTTATAAAGTACTCCATAAAAGCTCACAGGCAGAAGTACACAACCTAAAATAAACAAAAAACAAGAAAAATCTACTGTCCATATTTCTTAAAGCCATCCTACATATGTAGTCGGGAGTTTTTTTAAAATTATTTTTTGTTTTTTGGTTTTTAAACACCTGCTTCAGGTACTGGCCCCAGTTACTGCACGTCCTGGGACTCAGCATATGGAATTATAAGTGGGTATTAATTATAATAATACCTTAGGAAACAATTATGTTTATAAAGTAGAACATGCTGGTACAGACCTAGTTTCCCCAAATAGAATGAACTCAATGTGAGAAATCTAGCTCACATTTATTTTTATCCAGACGGATCCGCGCCGGCCAATGGTGGAAAATGTTATCGCCGTGCTTCTGCTGTTCTTTTCTTGTTTGGCCAGAATCATTAGCATACTTGGACTTGCATGCGTGTATGTTTTGCAGCTATATCAGACTCGCAACGCGCTCATTCTTCATCCTGTAGTTTCTCATTCCCATCATGGCCATCCAAGCCCAAGACCTGACGTACGACTTTTGGTAAAGGTGGTTGAGCCGTTGGTTTGCAAGGCTTTGACAAGCCCTGCAGTGAACAGCCTTCCGGCGGGCATCTTCGATCCCGTGACTCTACCTCTTCAGGAAATGTCGGCATCGGATAACCCTTCCGTACATTTGTTCGATGTGGTGATCTGGACTCCAAGTACAAGCAGGCGATCATCAACAATGGTCTTGATCTGCTTCCCGAGCCTTTTCGATCAAAAGTACAGCTTCCCAGGGACACCAAGTTGGAGATCTTTATCTTTCCTTGCTCCAATGGTTGTCACTACATTGTGAAGCACTACATCTTCGGCGCCAAGTGTAAGCTCAATGTGTTTATGGAGGCTGTGTATGGCAAAGCCCATATATATCGTTGGCGTGCCACGAACCCCATCCTCGGCAAAAGATTCTCCAGTACACTTTGGAGAACATGGGTGGGCATCAAATGAAACTATTCGACCTGCAGTCCTTTGCTACCTCAAAATCTTCTTCCTCACGATTTGAGGAGAAAACGGATGATGAAATTGATGCTGGCTTCGACTTCTTCCAGAATGACGGGCCCCGCTCCTCGTCTGAAATGGCGCAACTCCGGTGGATGACCAAGGCCATAAAAAATCCGGGCTCACCAATTTTCGGCTGGCCTACGGTATTGGTCGAAAAGGCCTTGCGGAAGCTTGCGACCGATGGTGCCCTTGCCAAGAAGGAGTACCAGTGGCCGATCCCTCTCACTAGCAGATATTACCACCCATGGGTTTTGGAGATCCCGGAGAAGGTGTGGGACTTCGATGTTTCTGCCTTCATGTTGCTAGGTGAAGCAGGAGCTGGTAAATCACCTCTGGGGCGTAGCATTCTTATGGCGCAGGTGCCCCATAATCAGACCCGCTTCAAGTGTAGGCAGCAGCCCTGCATTCGTTGTACCCCGGAAATCGACTTCTTGAGAGGCAGCGTGATCATGGGGGATTCCTTAGATGACACTCTGTGCCACTTGTCCATGAAGATGCTCAAGCCGATCCTGGATGTTGGGCTGTTTGAGGCGATGTCCTGAGCACGTTGGGGAGCGGTGAAATGGGTTCACAAGCAGCAGTACGTTCGCTGAGGATTCCTTGCCTAAGATTGAAGACTTCATCACCACGATCCCATATGCGGATTTTGTGAAGGTGATCCAGCCAGCTTTCCATTCGGACATTACTAACGCGCATCGCAACGCTATCCTGAAGCGCAGCGTAATCTAGCTCAACACACCGTCGCATGTCTACTTTCGTACTGCCGGCGTTGACGAAAAACACATCCCACGCATCAGCGTCCCCAACCCGGAGTTCCTCACTGATGCAGGCAAGAAACTTTATGGTGCCTTCAAGAATGGTGTGCGCATGCTCCCGGAGGACTTTCAAGTCGAGGTTCGCAAAGAGCAGGAGTGGGTGGGAAAGCTTGTCCAGAAACGCTTGGATGAACGTCGGCCTGATCATCAAATGCGTCTCAACGTCCGTGCAGCTCTCTTCCGTGATTCGGCTCCTTCCCGTCCTGAGCCCATCTCCTGCGGTATCGATCGGGAGAGTGTTCGCGTCGCACGGGAGCTGGCGGACATGGTCTCCAACGCTATGAAGAAGGCTCGCGCATGGTCGACCGAGCTGAAGGAAAGCCACACCGTGATCGATCTGGACTCACCATCTCGTCGCGAGAACTCTCAAGAAGTCCTAGCTTAGCTGCACCTCTTGCTCCTGCAGAGCCTTTCCTTCCCATCCCGAACCCCGACTTCGGCGAGGGGAGGCTCGATGGACTGGATGTCGGGGAGGAGCTTGAGGATGATGTCGATCCCTTTGGCCACGGCTTCGATCTGAACACACAGGAGTGAGCTGATGCCAGTAATGCTTCGCGATCTCACAGTTTTGCACATTTACTCTGAAACGCCACACGTCTCCTGATAGGGTATACTGTAATATATATGATAGAGTTATATAGTTATGGGTATACACGCCTGAGACTGTGTGATTTTGAGACAGTATATAAGAGGTGGTACACGCGAGCTAGGACGATGAGTCACTACTATGCTTTGCAGGTGTGTTTCTCTCCTTAAGTTATTTGATTGCCGTTAGTTTATAACAGCCATGTTTTCTAATGATTCCTCTCTCACGTAGCTCATGGTTCCTATGCCTCACGGCAGCCCGCAGACCCAGGATGAAGCGAGTGAGAAAAACACGCAGTATGCTTGTTCAATCTGCGTTTCGGAGTATGTTTGAGCCGAGGATAGCCATGATGCTCTTGATGTCTGAATCAGTTTTGCCGGTCAAGTACCGTTAGCTTTAGCGGTGTCCGCATTTCCTTCCTGGAATGGCTACATACGCAAATCTGGACGCGTTCTGCAAGGCAAGCTTCCGCATTTCTGTTTTTGATGGTCTTAAGTGATTCAACCGTGTATATACTCGATAACACAGGCCATGGCCGAGTGCAACTTCCTGAATCGTGAGCAGTTCCTCTACACGGTTAAGCGCTGCATCATTGAAGATGCTCATCCTGTGCCCGACAGCATGCCAACCAGAGCCCTGCTCGCAGCCCAACACTTCCATGTTGTACCTGATTCTCACGAATGCCCTACATGCACCTCTTCATTCCACCTTGCATTTCGCAACGGGCACTACGAGTGGCGTGGGCCTCGGTGTAGCTCAGGCTGTGCCGACTGCAATGGTCGGAGTACGCGGGTGGCTACCGTAGGTTTTCTTCGGAATGAATATCAGGACCTATGGAAGGTTTAACGTCCTACTTATGTGGATCAAGGAGTACCCCCGTGCCACCGTTCTCTTGGAACCTTCCGACCGAAGTCACAAGACGATAGACGCATGGATTGACAGCTTCCAGAACGTGGTCTGTGACTGGGCAAAACTCCAAATCACTCATGGCTTCGATGGTAAATTCTTCAAGGCCTTGGAGAAACCCACTACCTCGACGACCATATCTCCCAAGAAGCGGCCCGCCTCTACTACCAAGAGACCTGCGTCAGCCTCAAAGACACCAGCTTCTCGCAAAAAGCCAGCCTCGTGCATGAAGAAACCATCCTCCGCAATCTCATCTAACAAGGCTCGTATCTTCGTCGTGGACGAGAGCCACCTCAATAAGCACAATTGCAAGCTGGGCAAACTCTCCAAACAGGGCTGCCCGCAGAAGGATCAGATTTGGATATGGGGCGCCGTGCTCCAAGGTAATATGTCCACCCACTTCATGTTCGAGATCCTTAAGCATCCGGCCGACGCCCTGGATTGCAAACCCAGGGGCCACAAGGAGATGCTTCATAATCTACGCTCCTTGGGGCTTCGGCGTCATGATATCTTGGTGTCAGACAAGTGGAAAGCCACAGTGTCGTCTGCGGAGACTCTCAGTCGCGACATGCCCTTCGAGCACCAAATCGTTAACCACAGCGCCGGCGAGATTGTGATCTCTGATGGCTACACCACGAATCCCATCGAGGCCAAATGGTCCGTAATGAAGAGGTGGGTTCGCAAGCGAAATGGAGGCAAACTTCCCAGTCATTCTGATCGCCAGAAATGGACCAATGTCATCTTTGAGTATCAAGCTAGATGTCTTCTTCGCGCACAACGTCCCGACATCATTGATCACGGCCACTTTCATGTTCTGAATTTCCGCGAGGCGCTTAGGTTGTTTGCTGTTTCCTAGACTCGTATGGACCAAATGGTTCTTCGGCATATGCTCATGATGCTTTCGCGGAAACGCCCCGCTAAAAAGCGGAGATGGTACACTTGGAGTACATGATGTAGGAGTTATATGAGAGCACCTGTGCTTGCGCCATGCAGACGTTTCAGCTAATTATGAATCGCGCTGAGTGCCATGGTGTTCTATGGACTGGTTCGGCCGTACTTCTCGGACAATTTGGTTAATGATGCCATGGTAATTCTCGATAGCATGATCTTGAAGCCCACCGCCATCCCATCTGCACCTGCACCTCTGCACTCTTTGGGTCATCTTCAAGATGACCACTTTATTCGTTTTACTTTTGTTTTAGTACAGCCTATTCATCTTGGTCTTATAATATTTTCCTTTATTTCCTAACACAAGGATGCGTCGCGTACCGCTCCAAAACCAGCGTATACTACAAAGTGACCAGGTTCGGAGATCCTGAAGCCGAGAAGCTGCTTACTTCTGATGAATTAACGGAATTGGGTATAAAGCAGTGGAAGCTGCTTCACATCATGAGAAACTTGCGAAGTGGCATTCCTTAGTGATTATGCTCATGAACTGAATTTGGAGGCGCAAGAGTACTATTCCTTCAAGGATGGTGCTCATGAACTGAATGCTGACGTGCAAAAACGCAGGGGCGCAGGTAAACCCCCAAACCAAAATATTTGTATATATATATAAACGTGCATATATGTATATATATTTGGGTTTAAGGTTTAGGATTATAAATACATGTGCATATGTATATGTAGAAACAAAGAGAATGGAAACTACTATAGAATTTAGGGTTTAGAAATTAGGCTTTGGGGTTTGGAGTCAAGGGCTTAGGGATCTTACCCCCAATGATAGAGATTTAAATGCAAAAGAAAATCGACGTGAAATGGGAACTAGTGATATATGGCTTTAAAGAGCTTGGGGTTTGAGATTTAAGTTTTAGGGATGTTAGGGTTAAGGGTTTACGGATTAGAGGTTCAGGGTGCAGGGATTTACGTAGTCCTCGGGGATTAGTTTTTCGGGCAGTATGAATTGCAGCACTTCGACTGGTGCAAGATCTTTCTGCCATGGATGTGGGGGCGGGCTGTGTTGCGCAGGCTAAAACTTAAACCCTGAATCCTAAACCCTAAGCCCTAAGCCCTCAATGGCCAGTTCCGTGCCTGAGCCAGGATACGTCGGGATGTCGTCAGCTTCAGTTCTGCAATCAGCTGCTTGGACTTGACTTGCTGCCTGTAGGGACGTATTATGAAGGGATATATAGTCGTATATAAAGGTTCTACAGATAGGCTTATATAGGGCTCTATAGGGTTTATAGGGATGATATGGGGATATATAAGGAATGAGAAACAAGATGGGAACTAGAATAGTATCAGGGTCCTATAGGGGCTGCTACAGGGATCCACTCCTCCAATCGCTACTAGCAGTAAGTAAGTTTAAGTCATATTGCATCGTACTACTGTTGCCTATGCTGGAGTTTTGTCCTGTTTCCATCCTTTTTTTAAAAAACCTGGGACTCGCCTTAAATGATCTTTATACAAGCCGTAAGGACCCCCAAATCCTTACATGCTTCCCATCTATCCTTCTGGCCTAGGCGCATCTCCTTTTTCGAGTTTAGCGTTTGAGGTTTGAGGGTTCAGGGTGTATGGCATCTTAATTGGTCGGCTGTCTTGGGGAGCGGAATGCAACCTGCTGCTTGTAGATCATCCCGCAACCCGCCCACCCCCAGAAAAGCACCTCGCCCCTCTATGGGGGTTAGGGCTTCATATTCAAATCAAACATCCCCCCACCCCTCATCTGAAATATGTCTCCCCAATACACAAGGTCTCGTCGAAGAAGTATTTGAAGATCAGGGGGGGCGGGTGATACCAGTATGAAGGGATTTTTACTGTTGTTAGTGTTAGCAATCGTGATAAATGAAACCCCTCCCCTCCTAAGAATACATCTCCACCCCTCATATGAGCTATAGTCTAAACTCCTAGTATCCCCCTTCGTAGCCTTTGTAATAATCCCCCTATACAATCCCTATATAATTCACCACATTTAAGGAGTTTAGATTAAAGCTCATAGAAAGGCTTCATGATTGGAACGTGTATTGCAACGGTGTGAGTGGGCATCACAATGGGAAGAGGATGAAGACACTTTCATCAGCTTACTTACTGGTGGTAGTTAGGAATAAGGGAGTGCAATCCGTGTGTAATTCCTATATAAGGTATCCCGCTTTCACTACTATCCTTGCATCATAGGTATATATGTATACATATATGCCCTTGTTCCCTACTAACTCCCCGTGAGCTTAGGCGGGCTGCAGAAGTCTCAGCAGTGGAGCTTTGCATCCGGGTTGCTGGGACACATGGCGCAGCTACAGGCCGATCTCGTGACACAGCGGTTTAGGGTTTAGAGTTTGGGGTTTAGGGTTGGGGGTTTACTGTAGGGTTTGGGGTTTGGGGTTTGGGAGATTCAGGGTTAATAGAACCCGAGTACAGCTGTACTTGTAAACGTTATGTTAAAACCATGATAACCGAAGTATAACCCCGCCAAGTCCCTCATGTGGTGATACTAGGGTTAGAAGTATTAGTCGTAGTCGGGTCATGGCTACTCTGAACCTCCAAGTACGGGGCCTTTGCATCCTTCTGGAGCATGGAACAAGGCCCATACCCAACGCCCCTGACATCATATACGGGATTTACGAATTCTGCTCAAGGTTCTACGGTAATTTTGTACCGGTACTCGAGGGAGCAGACCCTATGTGTCAACCTGTCAAGATTATGCTGCTCTTTTGGTGTGAGCCCTGTAAACGAGCACTATCAAGGAGGCACAGTACCAGTTAATAGTTCAGATTCAGAGGTCCAGGGTCCGCGAGGTGCATCCGTGAGAGGCTAGCATGTGGTTTTTCTGCCTGCTTGAACAATGTACGCAATCAGTCTTGAAGAAGGCGGTCATGGCAGGATACCTGGAGGTACTGACAAGCAGGTTGCAAGTAGCAAAATGTGCAGCCTCTTTTGAATACCCTATAAGTGTGTACTCTATAATCCCCCATATAACCCATTATTACAGTAGTTTCCATTTTCTTTTCCATTATCCCAATATTACCCCACTATATATATATATGTATATATATTACCTACAGCGCCACGTAATTGCTACATTGCTACGGGCAAGGCCAGTTTCATAGATAGCTCTATAGATTCTCCAACTTGGTTTAGGGTTTAGGGTTTAGGGTTTAGGGTGCCATAAACCGGACCATCCTACGTAGACCCTACAAGCACCCTCTACCACGGCTTCTGTACCTCTTTCTCGGGACCCTATAGCCCCAATTAAGGGTACTGGGAGGGTCTTAGTACCTGTGACTAAACTTGGAACTAGCCAGGAATCCCCAAGTTGGGTGAATCCCAAAACTATGTACAGGGTTCTATGGGGTTAGGGTTCTAGGGTTTAGGGTTTCGGGTTCTAGGGTTTAGGGTTCTGGGGTTTAGGGTCATTCCCGTCTTGCGCCTTAAAAGGGACCTCAATGGCTCCCTGGAAATCCCTACATCCCCCAGGGGTCCCCAAGCCCCCGCCTCTGAGAAACTCGAGAAACTCCCACATCCAGCTGAGAATTGGAGCTTCTAATAATCAGCGGGTCACGTTTTGAGGGTTCGTGACATTCAGACGAGAGTCGTTGAGGGGTATAGTCTTAGGGGCACGCTTACTATGGAAACCTACAAAGTTTCAGCTAGACAGCTGAGCCACAATCTCAAGAGTTGACATAGGGGTCCTCATGGTAGTAGTATCGTCTCTAATATATTCCCAACTAAGAAACCCATGCCCATTAACTCTACAATTTGAATATTGACCCTAAACCCTAAACCCCTGAACCCTAAACCCAAAACCCCTAAACCCTAAACCCTTAAACCCTAAACCCCTAAACCCGGCTCAGCTTACCCTTGGAAGGTGCCGCCGAATCTCATCAGTCGCAACGCCGCCTTAGCTGCGCAGGGAAGTCGCGGCAACTGGGCAGTCCCATTTCAAAGGTCAAACCCTAAACCCCAAACCCAGGGTTTAGGGTTTAGGATTTAGCGTTTAGGGTTTAGCCCTAGACCCCTAAACCCTTAATTAATCCTAAAACCCTCAACCCCTAAACCTTGAACCCCCATGCCTTAAACCCCTAAATCCTAAACCTTAAACCACCACTATGGGCTCTTAATCCTGGAGGCCATATTGACCTAGCATTTTCTCGACACACACACATGCGTCTATATTAGGTAGGTACAGACCGTAAGGGCCCTTCGAAGCACCGTAAAAGGCCCAGGGTCCAAAATCTTTCTTGGTCCATACTCCCAAGGATAGACAGAACGTATTCTGACTCAAAAGGGAGGATATGGGCCTCCAATGTTCCTGGCCACAATTGGGGGTTTCCCAAAATCAAGGGTACCATTTTGCGGCTCCCTATAATAAGGGCTATAGTATTTTGCGGCCTATATTGGGGTTCCCCTATCCTGGTAAACCCTAAACCCTAAACCGCAATTTGTTCCACGTTGGTTTCAACTGGAGGGATTTCACCAGGCTACCTGTTGGGAAGCAGTGAGCCCCGGGGCCACCTTTTGCTGTGTCTCGTTCAGATGTGGACCAACCTAAAGGTCCCTCCTGTAGTTTAGTATAGCCCCTAAAACAGTCCCTCGTATGGAAACCATGTCCATCAGATTACATGGGAAATGTCCCTACACCTTAATCCTAAACCGCGTGGCTATTCATTACCTGGGTAATGACCCTAGAACCTAAACCCTAAACCCATTGTAGTTCATATGTCCCCAAGTTTTGAACATTCGCAAAACGGTCTTTGTAAACCCTGAAGGCCCCGCAAAACGCTAGAAGCCCTAAATTACTAAAGAAAGGCTTGAGATTTAGCGTCTACATCCTACAGAGCCCCCCTAACCTGAAAGGCCCCTGAACCCGAAAGTGCCCTAAACCCTGAGCCCTTAACCCCAAATCAGGCGACTGGCGACGGGCCATGTGGCTACTCGGAGAATCGCCAGGTGCGGGTGTGGGGAATCAGGGGGGTCCTACGTTTGGGTCATTGTTGAACACAATAGGGTTTAGGGTTTGAAGCTTTTGTGGATTCTACAAGAACTCAGAAATTGAAAGGGCTGTGACATTGGGATGTTTCAGATGTCATCCTAAAACGGAACCAGGCAGCACAAGCTCTAACTTAATTAGGTTCCTCCTGGGGGAGCTTAGCACTTTTGTGATTTGCCCGTTCTGGCGGGAGGGGGAGGTTGAATTTTGTAAAGACAGGCCAGTGCTCTCAATGTAGTGCTGGACGTGGATACTGAGGAAGGCATCTCCATGATGGATCAGGGTCCTTCTTCCGAAAGAAGCTCCATGTCGAATTGGTAGTTTCCCTAAATAGGGCGACCCCAGTAGAGACCCCAAAATACTATAACCCTTATTGTAGGGAGCCCCACGATGGTACCCCTAATTTTGGGAAACCCCCAGTTCCAGACGATGAACAGTGTCTTGCTCGGATTCACACTGAGAAAATTTTAGCGGCGCGAAACATCTTCCCAGCTCTACGGCGCAATGAACCCCGCTTGAGCAGGGGATGTATGCAACGCACATCACACTCTGCCTTTCTGGTGCTTAAGGAAGAGTTGGAGAGTGGATCCTTATCAGAATCCCTATCTAATCCCCATGTATACAAACCGTAAACCCTAAACCATGACATACCCCTAAAGAGTCACTATATTGATTCCTCCACTCCCCATTAAGCACCATCAAGCCGATGGGAGGTGCCGCGCCACGACCGTAACACCATGAACGAAGAGTAGAAATCGCTGAAACCACCATGTAGGTATGTATATATATATATAGGTTTAGCGCTTAGGAATTCCAGAGTCATTATATTATAGAGGGACAGTGTAGGGAGAATTTGTCTTTAGCCAGTTATAGTTCAAATTTACACCTCGACACCAGCGAGCTCTCAGCATTGTACTTCAACTTTGTGTCATGCCTGTACGCTTTGGGTTAGGCCCCCCCACCAACTAATAGTGGTATACTATGAATTTGTAGCTGTCCCTATACAATTACCATTATCTCTTGTGGTCACTATTAGTTGGCAGGGGCCAACCTAATGTATGGTCATGTCTTGGCTAGTTTTGGAGGGTTCCAGGGCAGATCGAGGTCTTGTTAAAGAATTTTCCGTCCTGATCCTAGTAAATGAAGGTCCTAACCATGGCACCGATGATGGGCTTTTACCTCTCTCCTGGGTCCTAAATGTGGGCCCGTTTTATAGTCTACATAGTCCCTTTTTGGGTAGTAAATTGTAACCCCTAAGCCCTAAACCCTAAACAGACCCGAAAAGGAAGTACATAGGAGCCCTTGGGTAGGCCAGATAGAGTTCAAGGCCTGCCCTCAGGGTCCAAGTATCCAAGAATTGGGTTTAGGGTTTAGGGTCAGGTACTTGGGCTTTGGATAGTGGCAGTACAGGTTTTGGGCAACTATATTGTGATTGGGTGCCTGGATCCTTGGGATTTTGGCGTAAGATGCCCTAGGTCAATCTCCTAGCAGCCACAATCAGCACAAAAGGTGGTACGAGCACAATGCGAAAGCAGGGATCGACCCAGACAAAAGCCTTAGAATCCCGAAGCCTTAATCCCTAAACCCTAACCCCTAAACCCTAATCCCTATTCCTCAATCCACCCCTGCCCTTAATCCCTAAACCCTGTTTGTTCTCCAGCCCCTTTAGCTTCCCGAAATAGGGCGACCCCAATGATATTATAATCCTTCTTCTAGGACCCCCAAACAAGCACCCTAATTTTGGGAAACTCTAAGCCCTAAAACCTAGATAACCTTATATATCCTCATACAAACCCTATTACCCCCTTTAAAGGTACCCCTAATTTTGGGAAACCTTATACTTCAGGGGAGATCAGCTACCGCGCGGCCATTGACCTTTGTGATCTAGCCGGCGAGGTGGACTAGTGGGCAATGGGGTGTACAATTAGGGGTACCTTGAAAGGATTCATAGGATTTATTTAGGGGTTTAGGATTCAGTGTTTAACAAAATTAGGGGTGCGTTCAAAGGGATTTATAGAGTTTATATAAGGTTCAGGATTTAGGGTTTCCCAAATTAGGGGCCCCTACAGTAAGCATTATCGTATTTTGGGTTCTATATTGGGCTCCCCCCCAATTTTGGGGAACTACCACAACAACGAACCCCACCGCCGGTTTAGGTTTTTAAAGGCAGGGTTAGGGTGTAGCGATTATGTATTAGCGTGAATTTTCAGTATTAGGGTGAGTGGGGGGGTTGTTTGAGGGATGAACCGTAGCTTCAAATCTGGAATGAAATGGACTAGGTTTGCTGGGTTCGGGGTTTAGGGTTTAGGGTTTGGGGTTTGGGGTTTAGGGTGGGGTTTCAGACTAAGCAAAGCACGAGAAGGCTCGCTGTTAGCTCGGTTACAGGATTCAAAATGGTTTCTGCTATACTGTATTAGGGGGTTGAGGTTATCAAAATCTTTGCCTTTGGGACAATTCCCAAACCCTGATATAGGCACAGGGTTTAGGGCTAAGCGTTTAGGGTTCTAGGGTTCCGTAAGGGCGACAATTGTTACCCATAGTTTTGTAGACTCAAATGGACAGTTTTAAAGATGAAAAGGAATTTGGGATTACATAGAGTTTATGGGAATTCTAGGCTTTGGGCCTAAACCTACCAATATTCTGGTCCTAGCTTCCTGGCCGACATGTGGCATCAGGTATCTCAAGCAGACTCCAACATGATACCGGTAATGAATCTAACCCCTACCCGCAACCTCAACTGCCTACTGCTTAGTATGAACTACCCCAAATCAGGCCCAAATTAGTAGGTATAACCCGTGCAACTGCAGGTCACGGGTGTTACAGGTAGAAACTTAACCCCAAGCTCCAAACTCCAAAGGTCGATCAAGCCATTGAGCTACTCCGTGAAGCTCACAACTCAGGTGCGAGATCTTCAGAATCTGACATCACAGCCCTAAATCCTCAACCCTACACCCTAAACTCGAAACTGAACCTTGGGGGTACAAAGGATCATAAGGAGATGATTGGCACGATGTTAAGGCGTATGATGATGAAGTATGTGGGGATCGTCAAACTGGTGAGGGTACATATGGACCGGCGTGTCCATTTGGGACACAAACAGGGAATCCTGGCTTGTATGGGGGGTACCAAGGGACCGTTTAGGCTGGACTTATGTGTCCCTTTGGTAGTTTAGCAGTCCCAAATATATTCTCGAATAGGAATCCTATGTCCATTAACTATCGCTTTGTAATATTGACTGTAGTTCATATGGGCTATTCTCGGAACCGGGCTCAGAGTCTGTGAGTTGAGGGTTCATTGCAGTCAGAACTAAGTTCGTGGTTTCCAGAAGGTCTATGAAGCAACTGCTGAACTTCCAACCTTTGACAGCATGCTCACTGCACTCTTTCCCATGCGCCAACGCCACGTACCTCAGACGCTCAGCTCGTCAGCAGCATGCTAGATGGCCAGTGAAAGCAGTATTCATGTAGATCGTTACGGGAGTGTCATATACTGCGGGGCTAGCGTGATAGCTTTTTTTTTTTTGCCTTACCCAAACGTGCTGACATGTCTGAGGTAGCTTGAAAAGACAATTCTTCTGCACCAAAAGCTGCGTAGCTAACATCCATCACTGGTTGTAGGCAAGAGGCCGTCGTAGTCGATGATGGTGATAATGATGATGGTGGTGATGATGATGGTACTACATGAATTATATACCGGCCTTCTATCAACAACAGGTGTGGTGAAGTCCATCTCCTTCTACCCTTGGGCCTTCGGCCGGCTGTTGGTTTTCAATGCAGAATCCGCCCACGACGCGCTGCTTGGGAGTGAATTCCATGTTGGAAATCCATGTTGGTTCATGCGGGTACTTCGCAATCAAATTGTAACCCAACCATAGTTGGCATTTAGAGCCCAATTACAACCATGTTGAGGGACTTGGGGGGCATATAGAAGTACAGCTATAATTGGGTCATACTTCCCCTCAACCTCCAATTAGTTCTGCACAAGTCGTTGCTCTTACCCCAATGAAGAGCAAGAATCGATCCGCGCTCTGGGTATAGGAGAAGTAATTTATCTTACTTGGTTCAGTCATTCGCAACCCCTGCTGATGCGAGCAGCCGCGAAAGTACGCATAGGTTCCCTCCCCCACCCCATCCAAGCAAAATGGGGGAGTGTGGGGAGGTTTAGGGTTTAGGGTCTAGGGTTTTAGGGTTTAGGGTTTAGGGTTTAGGGATTTAGGATTTAGGGTTTAGGGTTTAGGGTTTAGGGTTAGGGGGTGGGAGATAGGAGGGCAGGAGGGCGGAGGAGGAGAGCGGACAGAAGCTGAGGGCCTTAAACCCTAAACCCCAGGGAGGCGCCCTCACATACACAACACCCTAAACCCTAAACCCTAAACCCTAAACCGCGGTTTAGGGTTTAGGGTTTAGGGCCCCCCCCTTCCCCAGCCCAATAGCTTACTAATAGCGGACTAGTAGCTGGCAACTAGGCTACATAGCTCACTATAGTAGTTTTCATTTTCTTTTCCATTAATTCTATAAAATCCCAATATACTGTAGTAGTTTCCATGATCCCTGTACAACCCCAATATACTATATCAGACATTGGTTGACAACTAGCCCACGCTCGCCCATAACGCCGCCGCCGCCACCGCCACAACCACCGC
>CAJNIZ010003738.1:0-14986 GCA_905231905.1 Symbiodinium pilosum | reverse complement strand
ACAAACAACAAACAACAAACAACAAGCAACAAGCAAACAAAAACAATCAAACAACAACAACAACAACAACAACAACAACAACACCAACAACACCAACAACACCAACAACACCAACACCAACAACAACAACAACAACAACAACAACAACGGTATCAACAACAACGGTGTCAACAACAGCAACAACAACAACAGCAAACAACAGACAACAAACAACAAACAACAAACAACACAAACAACAACAACAACAACAACAACAACAACAACAACAACAACAAACACAAACAACAACAAACACAAACAACAACAAACACAAAAAAACAACAACAACAACAACAACAACAGCAACAGCAACAGCAACAGCAACAGCAACAACAACAACACAACAACAACAACAATAACAAGAACAACAACAACCACAAACAACAACAACAAACAACAACAACAACAACAACAACAACAACAACAAGAACAACACCACCACCAACAACAACAACAACAACCAACAACAACAACAACAACAACAACACAAAAATACATATGTATGCATATATATATATATTGTGTTCAAGCATAAATATGTACATACGCACTGGTTTCAAGTTGTGTCTAGGGATCCTGCAGATGAATGGGGATGATTAAAGGGATGAGGGGTGGCCCCCTTCAAGGTTATGTACGGGCATTCGGAGATAGACCCGCTCAGTATATGGGCATCAGAATAGAGGGAATGCGGTCCATAATTGGGGGCCCTAATATAGGGTTTAGGGTTAGACCCCCAACTACTCAGATCCTTTTTATGGCCCTAAACCCTGAACCCTAAACCTCCCCCCCCCAGGAACCCCAATTGGAAGCGGAATTCCCAAGTTTCATCTTAACTTTCTCCTTGCCCTCGACCCCTGTTATTGAAACCATATTAAGTATGGGTAGTTTCTATACAACGTTTTAGGGTTTAGGGTTTAGGGTAGTTTCTATACTATTCCCATAAAAACCCCATAGCACCTCCAGAACTTATAGGTAGTAGCCTATCCACCTCCTGCAACTGCCTTCTATACTCCCCCTAAACCCTAAACCCTAATCTATACTCCAATCATCCAGCTCAGGTTGCACCTCAGAAATAGGAAGACCACGACGCTTCTTTTATATGAGGTGGTGTATTTGTTGTGTTTTTTGGGTTTAGGGTTTAGGGTTTGGGGTATGCAGATTTTCCTAGGAATTCTAAGAAGTTTAATTAAGAAGGACAATAGTAGTTCTCATAGACAGAATGTGCAGGTGCAGAAACTATGCTTCCATATTGGGAGGACAGGAAGGCATCTGCCAGGACTTGTGTACTGGCATCATCGAATGGATATGTAAGCCGATGTACTGCTGTTGTGGCAGGTACCCATTCTGGTCCACGCTACACTTTGAACTCTAAATCCTAAACCCTTACACCAAAACCCGAAACCTTAAACCCTAAATCATAAACCCTAAGCCCCAAATCCTCAACCCTAAGTTCCAAACACTACGCTCTACACATGTCTACATGACCCCCCCAAAGCCCAGGCAGACTGGATGCTCAGTCATCCGGCCTCGTGATCTGTGCTCTTACGCATGAGGCCAGGGGCTCCAAGTGCGAAATTAGGATTTAGGGTTCAGGGTTTAGGGTTTAGGGTTGAGACTGTAGTCATTTTGGACATGCTGGGCGCTCCCTGACACATGCAAGGCTCACTTGCTTCTGCAGTTCCGGCAGGACACGCACGCAGTAGCCGGGGCCCTTGCAGTATCTCGCAGGATGGATCCAGTAGTTCCGCCAGATGATGAAGCACCCCCACACAATCAATATGGCGGTTTCTTTGAATAAGGGGACTCCAACATAGACGCTAAAACACTATAATCCTTATTATGGGGATCCCCAATAAGTTACCCCTAGGTTCGGGAAAATCCCCATATTCCCCCCATTGTGCAGTGGCATTTTATTGAACCTGCAGAACCTGCTAAGTCCCTATATGGGGGTTTCTCAGAAGTAGGGGTACATTGTGGGGATCCCCATAATAAGGATTATAGTTTTATGGCGTCCATCTTGGGCCCTTCGTATTTAGGGAAATTACCTTATATCCCTGTTGTGCCTCAATCACTGGGTGGCGGCTGAGCCTAATAACCAGCAACCAAGAGAAATCCTTCCGTGTGAATGCCCCAACAAACCCTAAATCCTAAGTCCGCAGCCCTAAACCCTGTCCGCAGCCCTAAACCCTCAACCCTAAATCCTAAGTCCGCAGCCCTAAACCCTAAACCCTAATCCTAAGTCCGCAGCCTTAGACCCTAAACCCTAAATCCTAAGTCCTCAGCCCTGAGCGCTAGGGACTCCCGCGTATGCGAGGAATCTAGGGTATAGGGTTCAGGATACCCCCTAACCACCTAAACCCTAAGTCCTAAAGCCCGAAACCCTCAAACCCAAAGCCCTAAACACCTAAACCTCAATCCCCCTAACCCCCCCCTAACCCTAAACCCAACCACCCTAAACCCCTAAAGCCCTCGGGCCCGTAAGGCGCGAGAGTACGTAGCTCTTTGCCATGGTCTGGTGCCTGATAGCCTTGAGGAGGCAAGGCTCCCAAATGGGTCACTTGGAAGGTTAGGGATTGGGGTTGAGGGGTTTTGGGGTGCTAGGGTTTAGGGGTTTTAGGGTTTTAGAGTTTTAGGATTTCAGGGCTTAAGGTTTAGGGTTGGGGGAGTTAGTAAGTAGGTTAATTCTGGGCATAACTGGGCATATTCGATGGCTTACAGGTTACAAGCATACTGACCACCCACACACTCTCCAGGTAGGGATTTAGGTTTTGGGAGTTGAGGTTTACGGTTTTGAGTACTTACTGCTATGAGCTTTGGGTTTGGTATTTGGGCTTGTAGGATCTAGGACATCAGGATCTGGGGTTTGAGGGTTTAGGATTTTCAGGGTTTAGGGTTAGAGCACTACTCAGGACTTCGGGGTTTGTAGTGTGCAGGGTGGTGCCAATGGTTTACGCTTTAGGATTGATAGTGTGGTGGTTAAGCGTTGGGGCCCGGTCGAAATTGCCCTGCTAGCATGTATTCCGTAAAGCGTAGTTCCGACCTACACACCCAAACGGGAAAGTGCTGCTAACCATCAAGCCACAGGTGACCACTATGGAACGAGAAGATGCGTTGCTCTTGACTCGGAAAGGGTGGCCCTCCTATCACTCGCCAAGACATTAGGGGCCTGAAGCCTGCGGGTTGTGATATGGGCAAGTGTAAAACAGGAGCTTTCCGCGGGGGAGTGCTGGCGCGTAGGGGACGTGCTCAGTGCTTGACCTTGAACTTTCCTCCTACATCTATATATATTTATTTATTTATTCATATATATATACAGATATATGTATGTACATATGGTATACACGCAAAACCTTGTACCCAAGATCCTATCTCCAAACCTCGTACGCTGCGAGGAACATGTGTGCCTTCGAACGCACGAGGTAGGAGTATTCCAGAAGTCACACCATGAGCGCCGATCCCAATACTAAAAGGACTAGAACATTCCGGGGTCTACATTGGGGTCCCCCTATTTTGGGAAACTACCATATCGTTTCCTGAACCTTAAGCCCTACATTCAGTCTGCAATGTAAGTCCTAAACCTTCATCCCGGAACCACACTGGCCTCAATCCTGATTTTCCATTTTCTTTGTAGGGGGGTGATAATATTAAGTTCCTTTGATAAAGCTATGCCGGACCAGATCTGAGCATCCTCCAGCCTTGGACGCAGTCCGCAAGCTAGCCCAGCTGCTCAACGGCTTCAAGAGCTTTCTTTTGGCATGCAAGTTGCTCACCAAGGACCGCGCAAGCAACCTGCCATCAGACAAGCTGGCGCCGTGGACGCCTGTCTGATGTCGTGACAACAAAGCCTTCTTGAGCGGCAATTTGCCGACGATCCTTGTAGTTGGGAGGTGCGCAAGCCGTGGAGGCCGCAAAACTTGGAAACGCCCTGACCAACTGGGCCAACAAAATGCTTGTCACAGCAGCGTGCCGGGTACCCATTTCTTGATGCAGCCAACAGTCCACGTGTGTGGGAAATGCTGTAAGCCTGGATTCTCTAGATCACTCACGTACACCTGTCTTTCTCCCAAAACATCCCAAACCCTAAATTCTACGCGGCAATATCTAAACCCTGAACCCCCACCCCCAGTAAGCAAAATAGCGTCTGAAATCTAAGTCCCTACACCCCAAGCCTTCTGAAGCCTGATTGATAAGTCTGTTGCCCCTTAGCCAGCACATGGGGTACAAATCAAGGAATCGTCCCTGGACGAGCCCATTTACAGAAAGATGGGGCTTGGGACTTCCTCTGAAGTCCTAGAAATCCTCGATGCACCCGACTGGGTTCACGCACTTCCACAACCTGGTGAGGCAGGGAGGCTGGTCCTCAGAGATCAATGCTCCATTTGGGTGGTCGTCAAAATTATGGTCCCTTTTTGGGTACCCAAAATATTAGGTGCCGTATTATAATAGGGACCCAAAAAGGGACCATAATTTTGACAACCACCCATTTCTCTTCACCAACAAGCCATTTGCCTGGACGAAGTCTCCCCGTTTTCGAGATGGGACGCAGTGTCATGCCGACTGACGGTCCATCGCCTCATAATGTCGTTCAGCTGAGGAAAGCTGACTCATCCAAGCCGGAAATTCCGTGTCTTTGAGAGTTGGAGCTCACAGGCTGTTGACCTGCTCAGCTAGGCACCAGTCCCCTTCATCAAACGGAAAAGGCCCCTACACCAAAGCCTCACAGACGCTTGTATACGCCGAGTTTCCATTTCACTTCCACTTTCTCTTACATTTGGTCCTACATTATTGGCGTAGCATACCCTGAAACCCGACGTAATCCTTATATCACCCTTTATGATCACCACAGCATCCATATATAATCCTATAGGATCCCGTTCCAATCCCTATAGAACCGATATGATCCCCATGTAGGTCCCTGTATCACATGCCTGGATGACAGTATCTTCCATTCCTCCCCGCTCTTTCTTAAGCACCGCGAAGGCAACCCTAAACCCCAACCCCTTGTCCTCTAACCTTAGGGTTTAGGGTTTAGGCCCCAAACATCTCTAAACCCCTAAGCCCTAAACCCTAAACCCTATACCTCCATGTCTATCAATTCCCAAGTAAGACCCTAAGCACATCTAAGACCCTAAGCCCCTAGAACCCCACACCCCTCAACCCCCCCACCCCTAAACTCTACACCCTACAACCTATGTCCCCCTTAAGCAGATAGAATATGAAGTATAGATGGGGATCTTACTATCAGATTGGGCCATTCCATGACCCTAAACTTTAAACCCTAAACCCTAGACTCTACTTCAGGGGGGCCCTAAACCCCAAATCCCAAAACCTAAATCCTAAACACTAAACCCTAAATCCCAAACCCTAAACCCTAAACCCTAAACCCTAAACCCCAAACCCTAAACCTTACACCCTAAACCCGACATAAGCCCCCACAAACCAGATCCGTCTTCCCCTGCGCGTGCGCGCCGGGGCCTCCAGCGAAGTGCACCCTGCCGGGGTGGCAGCCTTGACGCGGCTGAAGGCAGTGGCCTGGTTGGGGCCTAAGAAGCTGCTTGTTTAGGGTTGAGGATTCAGGGTTTAGGGTTTAGGATTTAGGGTTTAAGATTTCGGGTTTAGGGTTTAGGATCTAGGGCCTAGGGATTAGGGTTTAGCGTTTAGGGCCTTGGTATTTGGCGTCAGGGGTCAGGATTTAAGTATTTGGGGTTAAGGGTTTGGGGTTTGAGCTTTGGGTTTTGGGTTTTGGGTTTAGGAGGATCTTGGGGGACTTCTTGAATCTACGTAGTCAAAATGTCTGATAGGCACAGCTATCTCCATTCTGAACTTACTTACGAAGTCCTTCGGATCTTCCGAGTGAGTATGTGGGGTATGTAGCAAGTCATGGATCCTGTTTGGTATACACAGGGATGTATAGAGATCTATGCCGATAGATAATAAGGCTCGGCCTCAGAGACACTGGAGTCTCAGCAGCTGAAGAGTTGCACCGTAAAGTCTATGAGTAGGACCCAATTTGGGCTATTTGGATCCTTGGGGGAAGCCCAAAACACTTCGAAAGGGCATCCACGTCAAGCTTTCGACTGATTGAGTATTAGGGTAGTGAAAGAAATCTGCTGCTTACCCGGTATTAACATTTCTGGACAGCCTTCATGTAGCCGCAACTTACTTTCCTGCAAGTAGACCTACTAAACCCCAAGCCCTAAGCGTTTCACACCCTAAACCCCAAACCCTAAACCTACCGTTGACTTCTCATTGAACAGGCATTTCGGTGGAGTGTGTTGGGATCATCCAAGCAGACGAGGATTAAATGGAGGATGTCTTAGGTCATTCCCCCTTACTGTAACTGTTACCACAATGGGTAATAGCAGTTTTAATAGCCCCTTAATAAGCCCCTATGAGGACAGTTGCTGTAAGGGGGAATGAAAGAACATAAGCATACGCTTTTGTGTGAATATCTCTATCTTCTGCGGGTCGGGTAGAAGGGGCTTTACATGCCTCCTAATATTGTTGCCATAAGTCATGCCTTGAATGCCAAAGGCTTTCGCGCGTTTCCGGCTCCTCAGAGGAGCACTACAGAGCCTCGGAAGCAGAGTCCGGGCTTCTCAGGTCTATGATGTTTTCAGGGTTTAGGGTTTGGGGTTTAGGGTTTGGGGTTTAGGGTTTAGGATTAAGGGTTTAAGGTTTGGAGTTGAGGGTTTAGGGTTTGGGGTTCCAAAGTGACATGGGTATGAATGAGGCCCATCTGCCCTTACAGAAATATTTTGGACAGGTGTTCTTAGAGGTGTTAACACATCTGGTGGCAAGTGTTACGGTAAGGAGGACTGGCTCAAGATACCTGTTGTATGTCTTCTTTCGACTTAGCGGACAAGATACCAGTGGCTTGGATACATATTCGACACTCTTCAAGCAAAACCTAGGCGATGGGTACAGGTTCATTTGCACGCTTTCTTCCACGTGTCAAAGCACTCAAGTTAGTACCCTGCTATAGCCTAGAGTTCGAGTTCTGGTATTGAGGCTTAAGGCTTAAGTTTTTGCTCAACCCACAGATAACACTAGTGATTGATACCACCAATCCTGCATGACCCCTTTATACACTGTACCTTGGGAATTCAGGGTGTTCTTATAGTCACGTCATGCAGCATCTCCTAAACCCAAAGCCCCAGGCCCTAAACCTTGGTTGATTAAGGTTCGTTAAGGGCCTGGGGAACCATATGTGAGGGTTTTAGGGTTTTAGGGTTTAGGGTTTTAGGGTTTAGGGTTTAGGGTTTAGGGTTTTAGGGTTTCAGGGTTTAGGGTTGAGGGTCCCTTCTCTACCCTCAAGCCGACATTGGAACGCACACAGGTAGTATCTTAAACAGGTGTTCTACAGGCCTAAATGTAGACTAACATCACATGCTCCGTTGCACTGAGCCACACGGTATAGGGTTTAGGGTTTAGGGAGGGATATATTTTTACTTGGTTGGTTCAACCACTGAAAAATGCTACTTGCAGTTCCTCTAGCTAGGTCCCTTTCACATCGATAGTCGTCTTTTGTAGGCCTAGGCCCTAAATTTAGATATTCACCCTGAAGCCCCAACCCCAAACCCTAAACCCCAAACCCTAAACCTTAAACCCCAAACCCTAGACCCTGAGCCCTTTTGGGGTGGGCGTAGCCCAAGCCCTGGGTCAGACGGCCTCGTGCCATCAAGCATTCCGACTGGGTAGCCAGGGGGGACAAGTCCGCAAAAAAGAAGGCTTCTGTACGGCCTATGTTAAGGAAGGTTCATGGAAGCCTATGTAGGGAGTATATGAGCCGATCATATAGAGAATTGTTCTAGAGGCTATGGCATACTAGCCCTAAGCCATGCAGGTTAGGGTTTAGGGTTTAGCCCCAGCAAAGAAGTTTAAAGCGGCCACATATTGCCCTGTCAAAATTCCTGAGGCCTGGACAATGTGGGAGTTCCTCGGACTCTTCCCCACACAATACTCAAAGGGGACCCTTTCAATCGCTATACATTCCTTTTTGCTTTTGAGAAACTCCCACCGAACCCTCAACCCATAAACCGTACACAATCCCTAAACCCTAAGTCATTGTGCATACGTAAGCTTTGTTCCGTCTGCTGGTGAGGCCTGGTGGTGCTGTCGATTCTGACAGGGCGTGACTTGCTCAGTGAGGTATTACAATAGTTCGTAGTAGGAAAGGGGGTCGCTATGGACCCCAGGGATATTTAGGAAATATGGGCGTCGTTATTTGGGGAGACGTCGGGATTGAATGAAGGGGTGGAAAAAAATGAATCTATTATGGGGTCTTGTGTGTAGGGAGTGGAAAGAAGATCGAAGCTGCTTTCTTATTGAGTTTACAGTATACGGGCCAGGCAAGTACATAGCTTAACGCGCGGTTTTTCTGTCGGTTTTAAGTTTGGCGCGGACTTCGGAGGTTGTTCCAAAAGGTCTGCGGCAACGAGTTACTTCTTCAGGAGGTTCGTAGTTTTGCAGAGGTTTCCGCGTTCATTCTGTGTGAGCATGCTTTGCGGAAGAGGCAGGGCGGCAGGAGGGGTAGGGTAGGGTAGCGGTAGGGAGGTAATTTCGTTTGGTAGACGAGAACTTCTTCTGCTCTGGAGTTTTGGCTTCTTCTCATGGCTTGGTATGAGAAGTTCCAGTGCGCCATAGACCTGGCAAGAAGCGGCGCGCTTCGGGGAGAGCGATGCGCAGCCGTCCACGGTTCTGCGCTGATGTATAGCTGTGATTCCATCACAGTTGATGCTACAAATTTGACCTTAGAAAGCAGCTCGCAAAGATCTGCTGAGAAAACGAGACGCCCTATTTGTGAGCTCCGCGTTGCCTACCTTTCCTCTATGCAGAAGCTTTTCATCATGTGCCTGCAGATTTGTTGGCAGGCATGAGTTACATGCTGATTTCTCCCACTCACACAGCGTGACCATGTAGGGGCTACTGTAGAGCATCCCTATCCCTGTGTTTTCCCAATCCTGTCATAAAAAATATTGAACATCCACGCCTAAAATTAACTCTTCCGCCAATAAACGTGATTTTTGGAACATACTTAATATTGCGTGTGGGGGGGGGGGTTATGGTAGCCCGTAACCCTCAACCCTAAATTTCAGATTCCATTTCATTTTCCATCCACTTGAGTCTCCATGAATTAAATCCTCAACCCTAACCCTGAACCCTAAACCCTTAATCACTTAGTATCAAGAGATTAACAACAAGCAAGGTGTGCCACAGGCAGTGCCAGATGTGAGCTTCACGGACATCACTGTAAGCATACCGTTTGCCGTACCATAGTTCTTGGTTCCGAACCCCACCACTTATTGTACTACCCACACAAGGTTTCCTGTAGTTCGTATTATCTAGCCAGAAATAAGCGCAATTTAGGGGAGCCCAAACAGCGGTAGCATAAGCTGCGTGGGGAAGGGAGCCCATAATACGAGCACTGTTTAGTCATGAGTCTGTGAGTGTCTTGGATTTAGGGTTCAAGGTTTAGGGCTTAAGGGGATTTTTTCGCGCGGCTGAAAGCTGCATGATAGCTGATCACTACTGTACCTGACCTGGAGTAAAAGGCGTAACAGGAACCACCGGTCGTAACAGGAACTTCGTGACAGGAACCAAGGGTCTACTCGTTACAGGAACCAGGCCACCCCGTAACAGGAACCACGCCCGCCCCGTCACAGGAACTTTTTCCGGATACTGTTGTAGAACCTGAAACCCTAAACCTGAAACCCTAAACCTGAAACCCCAAACCTCAGACTAAACCCCACACTCTTGTACCACGAGCTGCAGAGTGTATCTTTGGTGACTTTATCTTCGGGGAGTTACGGGGGGTAAGGTCCAATGGGGTAGATCGGAGGTTAATGGGGCGTATTAGAGGGATACTGGTTGTATATTACACGTCTTATGGATGTAGATGAGAGGTTTCTGGGCCGGTATGGCTGTTCATTCCTTGCTCGGGACCCGCTTTCCGAAGGTCGACAGCTGGTCAAAATAAGGTGACCGCCGCCCGGTCACCTTATTTTGGCAAGCTGGCGGCCTCTTAAATAAGGTGACCGCCGGCCGGTCACCTTATTTGAAAGGTCGGGAAGCCACTAAAGGAGGCTCATGTTGACTGCTTGACCGGTGTGCGGGGGGAGGGGCCGGGGTCAAAGGGGGGGTCGGAGAAGGTTTCGTGCGGAAAAGCACCGGAAATTAGGTGCTGGCCAGGCGGTTTTCCGTACCACCGCGCCAGCGCGCAGGAAACCCACGCGTCCGTCAGCTCCCGTCTTTCCCGTAGCTCGGGCGTCCGTACTCGTCGGTTCCCGTTACACCCGGCCGGTTCCGGTTGCACGCCCGACGGTTCCCGTTACACGCGGCCACGGTTCCCGTTTCACGCGGCTCCGGTTCCGGTTACATGTGGCCCGGTTTCCGTTTCACGGTTCCCGTTACGGCCCGGGCCGGTTCCCGTTACACCCTACACCCACCTGACCTGGGGCTAGGAGGGAACGAGGGTGTGTGAGCTACCGCTTGTGTTTGGTACTTGTCTTCTGCTATTCATGATCTGCATGTTATGTCGTGTTTTAGGTTGCCCTGACAAGTGAAGTAGATTGTTGCGAGCAACGCAGCGTTGGCCGCAAAGCTTCCATATCTGTTGCCAATCTGTTTTGCAAGCGTAGCTTGGGCTTTGTAAGAAGGATCCCCGCTGTCAAATCCTGAAATTTCTGCGAGCTTTAAACTCAACCCAGTCCCCCTTAAACCAGGTCCATTGTTGGACACGATTCTTGCCGATTTTGTTTTCTCATACTACAACCCAAGAAGGAACATGAAGTTGGAGCTGTTATATCCCAAAAAGGAGCCGGAAACCATGGTGTTCTATTACTGTATAACCCGATGTATCCCGCATGCGGGCTTTCCTCCTCTTCCTCTTCCACCTACATGCAGCACTTTCTTAACATTCCTTAATCCTCCCTTGTACTGAGGCACCAGAGTACGCACCTCTCCCCCCCCACCTTAACCCCTAAACCCTAACCTCTGAAACCCTAACCCCCTATACCTTAAACCCTAAAACCCCAAACCTTAAACGAAACCCTAATGGGCCAACCTGCAAATCGCGACTGGGACATCACTCTGTTCTCAGTGCCATAGACGACTCGCTGGAGTCTTGGCCTGCCAGCCCCATGGTGCGTCACAGCCGAGGTATATTGGCAGCCGCCGGGGCTCATCACCTGTGGACCATCAACCTGTATTTGATCGTCCTGATGGGCTCTACTGCGTTTACACATTCATTCCTTAATTCTGGATTGTTTGCACGGTGCTTCGGGCCGCGAGCCAAGTTGGATGCATTTCTCCGGAACCATCGGCCCCTACATCCCGCACAGTTTATTGGGGCCGCCACACGGGCCGGGCGCGTACTGCACAACGCTTTATCCCGACTGGGTAAGCCGCAGGCTAAGCGTATTCTGTTCAGCCCCCTTCCTCGCTCACTGCGGCGCCCTGCTCTTAAAGCGGGCCGCCGCCGGGTCGAGAAGCCGGCAGTGCTACGCTGTATCAGGCGCTATCCAAGCTTTGGTATCTACAACGCATCTGTTTACTGGCGGGACAATTCGTTTTGCTATGTCAGCCCTGGGACCCGCGCTGGACTCAACTCTCTCTGGAGCCACCCGGCCCTGTGTGGTAAGGAGCTCCAGGACCAACGCAGTGCAAATTTCTTTGCCGATCTTGTTCGCTGATTGCGCAGTTTCTTCTCCAGAAACCACAGCTACATCATCTTGCAGGCCAAAGCTGACCTTGCCAGGTTCTTAGCCACTGCGGAGGGACGATGCCATGCATGTTGCGAATGCGGTAAATTCGTGGCTACGCTTCTGCGCGGACATCTCTGGTCCGCCTGGCGTACAAAAGGTCTTCCAGCTCAACTTTCCTAGGCTTCTCTCCTTTCATCCCGCTCTTCCCCCCCTCCCTTTTGTAAGTTCGCCTTCTGCAACATCATACTCCACCAGCATAATGCTGGCGAATGCCGCTGGAATGCCGGCGCCAATCGCACTTACTTCTCCTTGCCTGGACTGTTGTCTCCTGTACGCCGAGCAGCTTTCAAACAACCTTGGGCTTTTGCCGCAAGCTGCCCCGCTGGCGCCCGAGCTGCATGCGCATGTGTCGATAGGGGCCGGATCGCAAGCACATCCTCCAACCGCCCGAGCTCGTGGCTCGCTCGGTTCGAGTGCTCCAGGCCGAGGCTGGGATTCTCTTGTCGTCATGCTGGCGTTGGCTTTGCTTCAACACCCCTCAACCCTGAACCCTAAACCCTGAATCCTAAACCCTGAACCCTACACCCTAGGACCTAAGCCGTAATCCCTGGGGCTGGGGGCAGGGGAGGGGGTGCCCTTCCTCGTGATGAGTGGGGTTCTGGAGTGTCTTTTTTGCGATGTTGGTCTCTGCCCCAATTTTTTGGCATTCTGAAACTTGGCTGCACTATTCCAAAACTCCGCTGGAACTTGTTGAAGGGAGCGATGACGCTTGCGGAGCTCCCCTGACATGCTGGCGGGGAAACGAGTAGCTAGGCAGTGGGTACGGGGAAGCAGTAATTAGGCAGTGGGTACACCCGCGTGCCGACCTCCCCCTCCTCCTGCCCCAAAACCTTACGCCTTACACCTTAAACTCCAAACCCTAAACCTAGCCCCAATCCCTAACCCTTAAGCCCTAAACCCTGAAACGCCAAACCCGAACCCCTGCAACCCTAAGACCCAAAACCCTAAGCCTTAGATTCTAACCCCTAAACTTAAAACCCCAAACCCCAAGCCAGGTAAACATCAGATTCGCTGCCACCTCGCGCACGTGGGCCATCCTGCAACCTGGTTGCTGTTTAAGGCGTTTAGGGTTTGGCGTTGAAGGTTTTGGATTTAGGGTTCAGCGCCCAGGCTTTAGAGGTCAGAGTTTAGGGTTTAGAGGTTAATGTTTAGGGTTTAAAAAGTTTTAGGTTACAGGGGTTAGGGTTTAGATGACAGGGTTTACGGTTGATTGCGGGCTTGTTATAAGGGTCATATTGAGTCTATAGAGATCTATCTGGGGACATGTCCAAGGATGCGCAGGGATATGTAAGGACATGTGGGGATGCATACATAGGGGTATGTAGGGTTGCAGAGTTTAGGGCTAGGGCCTGAAGGTGTGCGAGGTTTTTGGTTTTTCACGGATTAGGGCTTAGGGTTTACTGAGGGTTCAGGGAATTTTTGGTGAAGTTTACAAGTACCTGGTCTGGCAAGAACTTGCAAATCGGCTCAAGCCCTAAACCCTGGACTTTAAACCTTACGCACCAGACCCTATATCCGACAGAAGGCCCTGCATGGGTGTCGTTGACAACTGGCCAGGTTGTGTGCGATGGACGCTATGCACCGGAGGCTGGTCGCGTTGGCTTTTCTGAGGGACTACGTGAGCTATAGTGTAACCTCCTGAAAGTCTGGTTATGTAGACGGTTATTTAGGGAACTACTACAGGGGTTATCAAAGGGGGTTCTGGGAGTTTAGACTGGCTTAGGTGGCTTCCCAAATTTACGGGTCTCTTTAAAGTGGTGTAGAGGGGTCAAATAGGGTATCTAGGATATGTTGGGGGGAGATATATTATAGGGTTTGGGGCTTCTCAAATTTAAAGGTACCTGCTTGGGGGGTCACCATAATAAACACTTTGACATTTTGAAGCTATGCTGGTTCCGAACCTAAACCCTAAACCTTAAACCCTAATTTTCCTAAAACATAAACCCTAAACCCTAAACTTGTTTGTAGGAGTTAGAAAGGGACAGATCTGGGTCAGTGTTGGCCATAGGACTTAGGGTTTAATGTAGGCCCCTGATTTGTAAACCCCCTCCTAGGGATTATAATGCGGATCCTAATCTTAAGGCCCTTAAAAGGAGGAGGTTTACAAGTCAGGGGTATACATTAGGGTTTAGGGTTTTGAATTACTTGTGGACAATATGGAGGATGCCATCATTTTTCAAGGGGGCTTGACTATGGGGATCCCCTTTGCCACTGAGTCGTATAGTTGTTACACTAAGGTATACTAGGGTTTTAGTCCCCCTTAAGTAGATAGAGTATGGGGTATATGGGGTCTTCTTATAATATACCCAAGGCCATATCCTACCCACTTAAGGGGGGCTATATCCACAAACGGACTTCGAATTCTTGAAATGCCCCCTGCCATCAAATTATCGCTTGCAAGCCCCAAGCCTTAACACCGAAATCTAGACCTTGATCTTATGGATTCCCCTACTCCCCCCCATACCATTACCCCGTAGGTTCCCCATTTTTTCGTTCAGATTAACTTGGGATACTTAGGGGTTAGCTAAAGTCAACGAAGCTTATCGGGGGGTAGTATAGGCGGCGGGGGGTCAGTGCGGAGCCCATAACGATACCGTAAAACCCCTACACCCAGGCTAGTACGTGCTTGCAGGAACCCAAAGCCCCTTCTCCATAAACAAGATTTTTGAGCGGATTCTACCCTGGATGAGGGCCTGCATCTCTCTAGTAATAGTAGCACCTACCCAAAACCCCCGATCGTCCCTATAACCCATTGAACGCTTTCCCTACTTAACACCAGGATTTTTTTGTGACGGCTTATGTATGACTACAAGGTGAACAGGCGTCCTAGACCTTTAGGGTTTGAGGTTTAGGGTTTAGACCAGACCCCCAAAGCCCTTCCCCAAAAAGCCTGGACTCCAGACTCCAGACTCCAGAACTTCAAATCCTCCCGTGCAGCGCTCAGATGCTTGGATTCAAAACCTCAAGGCCCAGACTCAAATTTCCTAAGCCCACAAGGCAGACCTTAAAGCCCCCAAAATCCCCTAAACCCCAAACCTACCAAAAGGCGCTGCCTAAAGACCTCGCGTGGTGTTCGCGACTCTTCCTCCATCGCTTCCGCCTGGAATTCGCAGGCCGCCAGTCCAGTTCTTGTTGGACGTTTTTAAGTTGGGAATTCCCTAAATGAGCTATAGACTAAACTC